>PVJO010003415.1:0-123768 GCA_004026905.1 Hystrix cristata | reverse complement strand
ATTTTTTTTACTGGAAAGAAGAGGAAGAGCTCCTGGATTTCTAGAAGGGGTCCAAGGTGGGTGGCCGCATGGCCCCTCGATCCAGAGCTGATTAGGGATAAAAGCAGAGCACAAGAGTCACACCATTGTTCCATAGCTGCTTGTCACAGGTGGCTCTGGGGATTTAAAATGACCATTTGGAACTCGGCCTCACTAACCCAGTTCTTCAACATGTAGGCTTTCAAGGAAACTGGGATTTTAGAGGAAAACCGGTTATTTTGCATTTTAAATTCCTCAGAACTCAGGAGCCTGGTAGGGAGGGGCCACTGCATCCCTCCTCACCTGAGGAAGTTCAGTCTGGATCCGTCTTAGTTCGCCGTCTGTCCTTTTAATTCTTACTAATTTGGCTGGTCACTCAGTAGATCCCAGGCCCTTCCCCCAGCTAGCTACCACACTCATAAGCTAACCAAATATTTTCTACATCAGGGACCACTGTAAATGGGGAAATTTGACCTAGATTTTAGTATGTCTCATACTTCCTAAAAAAATCTAGTGTGCATAGATTTAAATTTTTAAATTTTTTAATTTTATTGGTTTTTCGAGACAGGGGTCTCTCGACGTAGTCCAGGCTGACCTTGAACTTGCAGTGATCCTCTTGCCTCTGCCTCCCAAGTGCTGGGACTACAGGCATGCATCACCACATCCAACTTACAGATTTAAATTTAGTAGCGAAATATCCTTATAGATTTGTTAGTAATTTCGCCGCCTTTCTTCCTCCCTCTGGGCACATATGCCCTTTCCCCAGGTGCTCTGGACTTGGTTTTGATAGAGAGGCTGACAATTGACTTGTTCGGGGCAATTTCCAGGTATTTGTTCCTGGCTCCCGCCAGGCGTCCCCTCAGGGATTTGGAGGACAGAGCTTGAAACCCTCATGTCAGCATTTAGAATTTTTTCACTATTAGCTGTTTTTTCCTGCTCTGACATATCTCAGCAACTTGCTCTTTTTCTCCTGAAAATATATGATGGACAGCCCTACATAAATTGCCTCTAATTTAGACACACACACCCCCGCATACACTTTTATGTGATTGAGATCGTACCCAGCACACTAGGCTTATGTGACAATGTTTTTCTTTTAGTTTGCTTCCCCCAACTCGGCTCCCCTTCCTGCTCTCCCAGCCTCCAGAAAACTCAGGTCCAGCCTTCTCCAGGACACCTTTTATTGCTATAACTATAGAAATAGTTACCTGTACATCTTAGGGTTAGGGTTAGGGTTAAGGTTAGGGTACACGCCTGTGTGCATACAGGTATGCACACAAATAAGGGGTAGATTTCTTTAGTTGCTGCCATTGAGATCACATCCCCGCGTGTCCGCAGCTCACGCGTTTCACTTTACAGGTTTTCCTGAGGCATGGAGCGCTCCTCTTCATCCTTGTGGATGGTTTCCTGATAGCCATTATTTGGGTGGCCCATAAGCCGGTTCCCTTTTATGGTTATGGCTTTGTCTCCAAGGTCTGGCTGCTGTAACCCTAACCCTAACCCTAACCTTAACCCTAACCCTAACCCTAACCCTAACTCTAACCCTAACTCCTTGTCCTTTTCTACTGGAACTTGTAACTCTGGGGTGGGCAGAACATGACGCTGGGCTCAAGAGTTTGTGAGATCTGATTTAAAAGATGCTGCCAGATTTCTTTCCCAAGAAGTTTAAGGGCTCAAGTCTCTCTCAGCAACATAGGAGGCCTCCTTTCCCTCTTTCCTGATGCCTCCCTCCTCTTTCCTTTCTCCCTGCTTGTCTGATAAATGGAAAGAGAAAGCTGGTTGCTAACCTACCTTACATTTCCCTGGCAACCACTACTCATTGCAAGCGTTTTCTTGAGTTTATTGGCTCTTTGAATTTGCTTTTCTCTGAACGGCCTAGTTATAGCCTTTGATATATATTGTTCTTGTCACTGAGTGAGAGTGCTTTATGTAACACATACTATCTCCTCTTCTTCTGGGTAACAGATACTTTGCCGGATCTGTTGTTTCTCTGTATTCACTTATAGTGTTTCACCATTAAAAGGTATGTATTTATTTATTAATTTATTTGTCTATCGCAGTACTGGGGATGGAGCCCAGGGCCATTGCACTGAGTTATATCCCTAGTTCTTCTTCTTTTTTTTGTTTCACATCCCTTTTTCTTATTTTTATTTTTCATTTTGAAATAGGGTCTTGAAAAAAATAAAAAAATAAATGAAATAGCATCTTGCTAAATTGCTAAATTGGTCCGATTGGGTTCAAATTTGCCATCCTCCTGCCTCAGCTTCCCAGACTTCTGGGATTATAGGTATGTCACCATGCGTAGCCTTGTTGTTTGTTTATTTATTTATTTTTTGAGACAGGGTCTAGCTATGTAGTTCAGGCTGCCCTTGGACTGATTACGTATCCCAGGCTGGCCTTGAACTCAGAGCAATCCTCCTGTCTCAGCCTCCCAAATGCTGGGATTATAGGGGTGCTCCACCACATTCGGCTAGTCTTACATTTTTTTAAACAGAGGATCTTTTGTTTGGGGAAAATTTTTTTAAGACCTTCTGAGAATTCTGTCATAGTGAAACAGGGAAGCACTTCATCTTAATGCTCTTATTGAACACTGTGCTGTTGTATCCTGTGTTTCAGCTAAGTATTCACATTTGCCTTCCAAATGCTGTGAACCCCAAAGCCTGGCATGAGAATTCAGCGAAGCTCCCCTCAGTCTTTGCACCCATTCTCTGACTGCATCCTATAGCTGATAGCAGCCAGGAATTTCTCTATCTCCATCTCTTAGCCTCTGTCTCCTTTTCCCGCCCCTGCCGCCCCTCCCCATGTGCTCCTTATGTGGAGTCTCCCTTCCTTCCTTCCACCACACCGTGTTCTGCTCTTCTCTTGGGTGGGCAGAATGGATGTGGAATGTTTCTAAACTCTCCCTGTCCCTACCCCAGGGCCTCCGAGGGTGCCAGGGTCCTTTCCTGTCATCTCAGCCAGGTCACACACCTCTCCCCAGACATCCAGGCCTCTCTCCAAAAGCATGTCTGCCTCACCGCGGGGCCCACCCGAGTGTCTCTTTTTGCAGACGTGGTTTGCATGGTAAGAATGCAGGACGGGTGTTTCCCTGGGAAATCCTTGCTGCACGTACCCCCTCAGGATGCACCCCAAATACCCGGGCTTTGTGCTGGACAGTCGGCTGTGAGCGCTGAGGCTGAACACCTCACACATATGCTCTTACTTGATTTCCACACAAGCATGCGGTGTTGAGTGTTACAGTCCCCACTTCACAGACCAAGCTCCTGAAGTTCAGCGGAGCACGGGGAGTGTATGAATCAGACTGTGTCCCCACAGCACTGTCCCCAACACCTCCCATCCCACCTTACTGCCATCCTTTCCCCTGTCTGCTCCTTGGGGTCGCAGACCTAGCCACCCTTACAGCCTGTGCTGCTTCTCAGCTTGAATCCCCGCCCCTCCTGAATACAATCTCTGTGTTGCTGTCCTCTTCGTTTGCTGGATTCGCATGTCCCCAGCTGGCCTGTCAACTTCAACAGAGCGTGCAGGGACCGTGACTTAATTTCTCTGTGAACACCAGGTTGATTGATTGCTTGTTATTTCTCAGAAACTTGCCCTGTTCCCCACCAAAATGAGGTTGACTCAGGTTGACTCAGGACTCCTATAGGGATAATTGAGTCTTAAGTGCTTTCAAATATGTGCAACTGAGAACCGACAGAAGTCTCTGCTTAACATAAGATTGCCAAGCAGGTTGTTACCGCACACAAGCCGGTTCCTGGCCATGTTAAATAAATCAGTGCAGGACCAACAAATATGGGCTGTTCGTTTTTAACTTTGGCTTATAAGGTCCTTCCCATGCATATTATTAGGCCCCTTCTTGGGTTTCCTTGGAGGACTATAATGGACAAGTTGGTCTACAAGGCAGCCTTGCGTGTTGACTCTGCTCACAGCCCAAGCCCTCTGCAGGCCAGAGGCTCTGACTGTAAGGGGTCAGTGAAAACCTTCCCAAAGGACCCCAGTGTGGCAACTCCTGCTTCCTGCGCTTCACCCTTCTCACCCCAAGCCATGAAGTCTGAGGGTGCCGAGGTCTCAGCCTGGGGCCTTGGCAAAGCAGACCACCAAAAGAGTCACACAAATGAAAGCAAAATCTCCATTCCTTCTTTGTGTGACTTCTCTGATAAAAACAAAGTATAAACCAGGCTTGGTGGGCTTATGTGTGTCTGTAATCCCAGCACCCAGAGAGGCTGAGGCAGAATTACGAGTCCCATTTGGGTAACTTCACAACACCCTGTTTCAAAACTAAAAAATAAAAAAAGGATGTAGCTCAATGGGAGAGCACCCCTGGCTTCCATCCCCAGTAATACCAAAAACAAAAATCCAAAGTGAAAGTTATTTTTTCCCCAACTGGGCAGTGGCAAGGGGATGTGCAGTGGGTGGGAGAATCCAGCTAGAACTCTCCCACCTGTCTCCCCTCTGCACCCCCCATTTGCTTTCCCCTTTACACTTAGTCTTCCTGTGGCCTGTGTGCCTGAAGCCTCTTCTTTACCACTTTTTCTCCCACTTTCTCCTTTAGTTGCTGTGCAGGCCTCACAGACTATTTGAGCCCTACCATCCTGCTCCCTGGAAATCCTCTTTCCAAATAAATCACTGCCCCCCAGCTTGCTATTTGGAACGAAAGTGTCATATCGAGTTGCTTATTTTATCCTGGGTTTGATTAGGGGAAAGAGTAGCAATCTTGGAATCTTCCTTGAAGGGAGAGGGGGAATTCTTCACCTCGAGGTCAGGATATAGGCTTCATTTCCTTGGCATCTGTGAATTTCCTGACAGTTTGTTCTGATCTTATCTACACATAATTAGACTTCCCAGCTCTGTTTCACCCACATAAGAAAAAATAACCCAAGTCTTCCCAGTTTTCTTCAGAATGCTTTTAAAGTTAAAAAATAAGGTGTAAGGGCAAGAAGGGGCCTTGGGAAGTGTTGACCGTGAGCCAATTTCACAGATGAAGGTGCAGCAGGGTGCGTGGGTCAGGGTTTCATGCACTTCCCCAGCTGCTGAGTCAGTGGCCTCCCCCAGCTCCAAGCCAAAGCTGCAGGGTTCAGCTCTGGAAAAATCACATCTGGGTCTTCCGCTGAGTCTGCAGACAGAGCTTGTCTGTCTTAGCAGCAGACTTAGCCCCAAGTCCCTCTCCCTGCCCCATTTGGAGCCAGGACGTGGTCCCTGCAAGTGGGAGCCGCTGAGCCCCCCTGTTCCCACTTGGGAAATGATCCAGAAATCCTGCTGTGGCTGGGGCTTGCAGGAGCGGCTCCACCCTCCGGCTCGGGGCCAACACCCAAGGCCCACTTTGGGCACTTTCCTTTCATGGCCCCCTTGTAGTGCTGGCCCTGAGTGAGACACAAGGCCCTCCCTGGCTCCAGAAGCCAGAGGCAGGCTTCCCTCTGCCCCTCAGCCCTCCCCGCAGGCTTGCGACACCCCAGTGACCCCGGCAACCTATGAATGGCCTGCTATGAGGGAGCAGAGGCAGAGGCATGGATGGAGGCCAGAACCCCACTCCAATTAGCCAGGCTGTGCTTGCCTGTGATTCCAGTTTGTAACTTCCCCTGACACTAAGCTGCTGTGTCCGTCCATCTGGCCTGCAACTTGTTCTGCGAGATGGGAATAAAAACTGCTCAGTGGCAGCCGATTCCTGGCACTCCTTTCACAGTTCTTTAGGACCAAACTGACAGCAGCCTGGCAAATCTACCAAGAGTGCAAGGAAGACCCGCAGTCCAGCTAACACCTGCTCTGTGCCCACCAGCATCTCGGCTACAGCGGGGAAAGCTGTGTTCTCTGGGAGCTGGCCGGGGTTGTTGTGTGTGTGGTCTGATTTGGGCTTAATAACAATCCTAAGATGGGTGCCATTCTCAATCTTATTTTATAAAAGGGGAAGCTGAGGCTCAGAGAGTTGAATGTCTTGTCTACAGTCACACCTCCAGTAAGGAGCAGAGTTTGGGTCAGTCAAACCTGATCTTTGCATACTCGTGACCCTGTAAAGGGTGTTATTAGCATAGATGAGACTCTGATCAGTGAAATCAATTGCCCAAGACCCCACAAGCCATGAATCGTAGAGCAGGGTTCAGCCCTAAGCTTGTCAAGCCTCAAATTCCCCGCCGTCTCTGCTGTCTTGCCGGAGCAGTCCTAGCCACAGCCCTGGGATGGACGGGAATGGCTGGAGGTACCCCAGCAGGTGACATTGACTGCCAGCCTCCGGCAGCCGCGGCACCTCCCTGCCCGGCCCTGCAGCTCACGGGCCGGTGTCCTGAGACGGAGCATGTGTCCTGGCTGCAGAGAGGATGAAAGAGATGGAGTGCACCTCAACCTTTGGATTTCAACTAGACCAGCCCTTCTAAAAATGTTCGGCCACCTCTGTGGGGTAAAATTCACACATAATAAAACTCATACATTTTAGTGTACAGTTTGGTTGTGCTACAGTCACATAACCATCCCAACCTGATACACAGATCACAACCCAGTTTGAACATTTTCATCACTGCAAAACTTCCTTGTGCCCTTTGCAGTCAGTTTCTTGTCTCAGCCCTGCCCCAGGCGATCAGTGATCTGCTTTGGTTGTCATAGTTTTACTTTTTAAAGAATGTTATGTAAGTGAGCTGGGCATGGTGGTACAGGCCTATAATTTCAGTACTCTGGGAAGCCGAGGCAGGAGGATCCCAAGTCTCAGCTCAGCCTGGGCAACTTCGCAAGACCCCATCTCAAAATAAGAGAGAGGGCTGGGGCTGTAGCTCCGTGCAAAGGCCTTGGATTCATTCTCCAGTGCCCCCCAGTTTTGTGTAAATGGAATCAGGCTGATAGTCTTTTGTGTCTAACTTCTTCCATGTGGCAGGATGCCTTTGAGATTCCTCTATAACCTCATGTGTGTCTGAGTTATACTCCACAGTAGCCTTCCGACATACTTTATTCATCCACTCCCCAGGAGGTGGACATTTGAGTCATCTCCGGGCCTGAGTTATGGGTAATAAAGCTTTTTTTTTTGCAGGGTGGGGTGCTGTTGGAGATCCAACTCAGAGCCTGGCACTTAGCAGGCAAGTGCTCTACCACTGAGCTAAATCCCCAGCCCAGCTTTCCTGAAGATTTCCATGCTAGTATTTATGTGGACTAACGTTTGCATTTCTTTAGAAAAAGTAGTCTACGAGTGAGAATTCGGGTCGTTTGGTAGATGAAAACTTCATGAGAAGCTGCCAAGTATTTTTCCAAGTGGCTACACTATTCAGCACTTCCCCCAACACGTCTGAGATGCCCCATGGCTCTGCATCCGCATCCCCTTTGGTACTGTCCCCTTATTTTGTTTTCGCTGTTCTGTGGGTATCTCGTGCTGTGTCTTGTAGTCCTAATTTGCACTTTCCTAATGACTACTGTGCATATTAGCCATTCATTATAATCTTTACTAAAGTGTCTGTTCAGACCCTTTGCCGTTGGTGTGGGTTGTTTGTCTTATTACTGAATAATTTCCAAATGCACACAGGGTTGTAGGTAAGAGCACAAGCGTTTGTGGACATCTGAGCAAAGATACCAGTCTACCGTGAGGGGCTGCGCCACTCTAGAGCCGCTGCTTGCACTCTCGGAGTCTCGGTTTTCTCGTCAGTGAGACAGGTCGTTTTGAACCCACACACAAAGGTGGCCTGAGGATGAAGTGAGATCATCTTGGTGCAGTACCCTGCACGGTGGCCAGTCAGGATATTGGCTGTTTTGTTATTGCTGAGGGAGTACATGACAAAGGCTGCCGTCAACCCTAATTCAAAACCAACTTTTGAGAGAGCTGGTGGAGCAAGGGTGGCGGTGCAGGTATGGCTGGGTGTGCGGATGGTGCTGGGTACGGGGGCACCCGAGCATCTCGGGGGCCACCGCACGCAGACCGCTGCTCTGGACGGTGCTCCGTCGGTCCTCTGGGGGACACTGTCACCACGGGTTGGGTCGGGACCACAGGGAGCGCCAGGAGAAGGGGCAGGTGGAAGGGAGGGCCGCTCGCCAGCCGCCCTGGCCTCCCCTCAGAGCCGGCTCTGTGCTCCTGAAACCCGGGAGAACGCAAAGCAACGCAACCTGGCTGGGTGGGTTTCCTCCCTCCCTCCTTTTCTTCCTTCCTCCCTTCCTGCTCCTTTTTTTTCTTTCTTTCTTCTTTCTTTCCTTCCTTCCCTTCTTTTTCTTTTTCTTTCTTTCTTTTTTGGGAGGGGGTGGCAAGAAGAGATGGAAAAGTTAATTTGAACAACAGTCACCAGGCTGGGGATTTAGCTCAGTGGTTACAGTGCTTGCCTCGCAAGCATAAGGTCCTGAGTTTGATCCCCGGCACCAAAAAAATAAAAAATAAAAAATAGTCACCATCAAGACCCCTTTGGTCCCATCCCAGCTGAGGAGGCATCAAAGGCCAGCAGGGTGTTCCCTGTGCCTCCCTGGGGCCTCTCTGGTGTGCCTGAGGCTGTGGGCTCCTGCCTCAAGCGCCCCTGGATGGCAGAGGCCTTGGAGGGATGTGGAGCTTGGTGACTCCCTGCCGAAACCAGGCCAGGGATGTGGGCATCTGGCTCGGGGCAGACACCCTTCTAGCCAATAAGGGACCCAATCCTCTTTTTCCCAGCTTACTCCTTGGTGAAGTGGGTCTAAAAATATCAAACAGCCCACAGACATAGTCGACCACTCTAAATAAAGAAACAGGTAAATCTTAAGTCATTTTTAGATGCCCTGTTTTAGCATGGATTGGTTATTAAGCCAACCTGAAGAAGATAATACTCAGGAATCAGGACACGTGGTTCTAACGGATTTCTTAGCTCCAAGTAGAGACAGGAGGTTCAAACTGCTAAGTAACAGGTGAGCCAGGGGAAGTTCCCATTCTTTGTCCTCTAGTCACCATCCAGTGACCTTGGATGGGTAGCCGAGCTTTAGTGAAAAGAGTCCAGCCCAGCACGCTCAGAGCCATTCCTGGCTGACAAGTTGTTTCCATTTTCACCTCAAGGTCCTGATCTATATTTATCAAGCCTGCTCATGTGGGCCCAGTGGTGTTGGTTAACCGAGGCACCATTCTTCCATCTGTCCACCCACCCGTCTGTCCACTCCTCCATCCATGCGTCCTCCGTTTATTGAGTCTCTGCTGCGCCAGGCAGGCACTGGGCTAGGGGAGGGGCCATGAGTAATGCCCGATCTCCGGGCTCAGGCTTACGGTAAAGGCGAAACCTTGCAAAACTCTAGGTGTTGGAAAGCCAAGTTCCAGGCCTCCTTTCTGTTCCTCAGACACCTGTCTCTTCTCACCAAGGCTTCATGGAAACCGTGCGTGGAAGGCTCGTGGCCACCTCCATGCCCACGCACACACGTACATGTGTGACACACTCCGCCTGCATCACTTCTACCGAGAATGTCCCGTCTTTGGGTCAGGTTCGCTTCTCACACGCTCCTGCTCCTTTCCGCCTGCAGCATTGTTGCCCTGATAATAACCTGAAGGTAAAATAATGACAGCTAGGTGTTGGACTGTAACCTCCGCTATGAAAGGATCCGTTTCATTGCTTTGTCCCGAGCGTGTGGCACAGGGCGAGGGCTCCAGGGAGAATGAATGAATCCAGGATGTGGTAAAACAGAAAGAGGCGCTGCTGCTGTTGCCCGAATGGAGTCGGGTGGGCAAGCGGAGTCTCCCACAGGTGTGCCCGAGGCCGCACTGCTGGAAGCTCTGGCGGCAGGTGCCCAGTTTGCGTTCTCCACACAGCCGGGCCCTCGGGGTCTCTTCCTACGTCACGTTGGTGAATGTAGTTAAACAGGTTGCGAAGTCAGCAATTTATAAAATCTTAAGATTTTGTTTTTCTGACATTATTCTGAATCCAGTTCATTTTCTTGTGCCTCCAAGTGAGACTTCCACATGGACTAATTCTAAGTTCAGTCTGGGATCCAGTAAGCAAATGGTGCGTGTGACACATTCTCTTCATGTTGGCTAATAATCTCATGACATCGACTTGAAGACCTTGGAAAAGCCTTGTGGGGTATAGGTGGTCTCATGTGGAATTCTCGGGTGTCACGGTCAGATAATTCAACCAAGTGGCCGTATTCTATAAAACCTTCTGTGCAGATAGGTGTGGATTAAAGTGGATAACATTCTTTTTTCTACCTAGCTTCTTGCTCACATCGCCTTCATAACCTGAGTCCAGGCCCGTCTGCCCTCAGCTGTGTCCTGCGTGCGCTTTGACTTGCCGCGCCTGTCCCATGCAGGCCAGCCCCGAGGCTCTCACGGCTCTTGTCCCATCTGCTCCCTACACGACACCACTCCTTTGTGGGATGGACTACAGAGTTCTGCACAGAGCGACTCCAGAGAATATTCCTTCCCAACTTTGGAGAAGCCTCTTAACCTCTCTGTGCCTCAGTTTCCTCAGCCAAGCAGGTTGATACAGGGACTCTGTTCTTGGATCAGGCTACACAAGTTAGAGGAGACCACGCACGTGGATGGCCAGGCCTGTGGCATGTGCTCCCGAGCATTGCATCGACTGGCATTGTCGTCAGTCATTTCTTCTGCACGCGACCTGGGTCCACAAGTCACATGTGAAAGTCTGTCTTCATTGAGAGTCCTCTCCTCTCTCCCTCCGGACTGCCCGGTGAGGTTCTCTCGGGCAGAGAGACCTGGGAAACCGGCACCACACCCTGCTGGCCCTGTTCCTGGTACCCCATCCACCAAGCACCACTTCTGCCCCACCCCCTGCCCCCTAAGTGTTCAGCCCCAGCCTGAAACAGGAGAGGCAGCAGCTGACTGGGAGGCAAGCCCGGTCCTTGGGAAACTTGTTCTAATCTTAGAAGGCTAGGCGTCGCCTCTGCTATGACCTGAAGGACAAATGTCATAGACCCCGGGACACACACACACACACACACACACACACACAGTGCCACCAAATCCTGCTTCGGAAGCAGAGTGGCCCAAACCAGGGCATTGCTGGGGACCTCAAGACTCCTCTGGGCATCCCTGGCGAGGGTGAGGGGCCCTCAGTGGGACTACGGACTGGTTACTGCTGGTTACTGCTGGACTAACCACGGACAGGGAGTTTCTGAGTATGCTAGAGAGAGAGGAACTGTGCATTTACTTGCTGACGCTGGAGGGTAACTCCGTCTAAATCACCCATGCTGCCTACGAGGAGGGTCTTTTCCACACACTTTCCCTTTGCCCTGAAAAGAAAAACAAACAAACGAAATGAGCTGTCAGAGGCTACCAGACCAACGAGGTTTTGTTCATCGGCTCCCTGCCTCTGTACACCCTCTGGTGAGAGGAAGAAGGACCATAAGAAATCGGTCCTGTGTGTAACTCTGCGGGTCCCCTGGCCGCTGCTCCTGGCCCAGCAGACTCTCGGCCTCCTTGCAGTCATGGTCCCTCTGGTTGTCTTTGGGCTCCATCATCTCCTGATAACACCACCAAGGATCAATCCTGGCTCCCTGGTGGTGCTTCCTCCACCTGGTCCTGTGACCTGTCCACCCATCCTCGACCCACCATCTCCTGCCTCATCCCTCCCTGCCCTGCCCAGGCACCTCCGTACTGTGATGACAGCCCTGTCCACCCAGACTGGTCCGCCCACCTTGACTGTGCCCTGCACCTGCATGGTCAGTCTCCAGTTCTGGTCAGCCTGCCTTCCCAACTTGCTTCTGAGTCCTGTGTCTGTCAGCTTTTGATTACGGTACTGGGTACCTGATAATCTGAGGGTTTATCTGAGAGAAAAGTTCATTTTGGCTCACAGTTTTGGGCGTTTCAGACCGTGACAAATTGGCCCCATTGCTCTGGGGCCTGTAGAGGAATTATGTAGCAAAACAGCTCACCTCACACCTGGGAACAAAAGAGAAAAAGAAAGACGCCAGGTTCCACAACCCCTCCAAGGGTACGCCCATGACCTAAGTATCCCGCCAGGCCCCGCCTCTTAAATTTTCTACCACCTCTCAGTAATGCTACACTGGGCACCAGCTTTTGTCACATCAGGCTTTGGGGGACCCTCCAGATCGAAACCGTAGCACCTCCTACTCATGATCTCCATTACCACTGACTTGGAGTTGTGTTAATGACCTCTGCGGGGTCCTCTAGCTTCTTAGACTTCTGAGCTAAGAGAATATTGGCTCCTTGTCAGCTCATTCTCGGATTTATATGCTTAGGGTCACCTCTGGGCCCAGTTTTTGCCTCAACTGACTTCTTGCCCTCCATTCTCCCGTAGGCCTATTAGATCCAAGTACCTGGATGTAGGAATGAGCCCCAGACCTGGCCAAAGCCTGGCAGCTGGCACCTCATTAATTCACCAAGTGGCTGAAACAGTGAGCTCTGCCCCTTGAAGAGATTCCTTTCCCACTCTGAATGGAGGCCAGAGACACTTACTCCTGAGTCTAGCTCCCACCTTAAAAAAGCACCCACCAGAAAGGCTTCCAGGTGCTGCGGGAGTTTACTGCAGGTCGGGGACTGCAGGCCGGTGTTGTGCTGTCACTCACAGAGTAGAGGTCCCTGCTCTCACAGTCCTTGCTCGCCTCTCCACCCCCCAAGGGGCAGGCCCTGTCCATCCTCCTCTCCTCTCTCCTTTACAGCCACCCTTCCCAAATGCAGGCCTGGCTCCCTGAGTAGATCCAGACATGTGGGAAGCCAGCTTCACACAGGGTCTGCCCTCTGTGGGAGGCAGGGTGGTGGTCAGCTCTCGGCTTCCCAGCTCATCTGCTTTCTACACTGCAGCCTGAGGGATCTTTTTTTTGGGGGGGGGGTCTTCTGGGAATCAAACTCAGGGCCCTGGGCTTTGTAGGCAAGCACTCTACCATTTGAGCTAAATCCCCAACCTCCAGATTTCCTCTTTTGTATTCAAACCCTCCAGTGACTTTGGAGGCCCTGAGGACAGAGTCCCAAACTGGAGGGCACTTTGCACTCTACTGTTTTCCTCTCCGACCTCTTCTTGCCACTCGGACCTGCATGAGGCCCTACACCAGGCTTAGGCGCTCCTTGTCACCCTGGACACGGCTGTCCTAGAAGTCTTCCCATGCACGGTTCTCAGCTGGACCACTTGACTCTGCTCCACTTCCCAGCTTGGCCAGGTTGGAACTTCCTCCTGGAAGCAACCTGGATGCCTCTGGCCAGTGCATCTTGCCCTGTCCTTCCATGATCACAGCACCCTCAACTCTGCCTCCCCTGCTCTATGCCCCTCCTCGCAGAGTTGGTGCCCAGCACTGTCTCTCCTGGCTGCCCTCTACCAGGTTAACCCGTCCTGCCACACTCGTGGCACTTACACCGCTCACACACTCGTTCTGAATCTTGTTGGGCCCCTGGGCTGATTAGCCTACTTCCTGCTGTCCATGGGAGAAGGCTGTGCAGCCTCTTAATATGTTTGCATGTTAGGTTGGTACAAAGGCCGATGCATATTAATAACCTCATTTACAAACAAGGAAACTGAGGCTCAGTGAGGCCATGTTGGTTGGCTTTCTTTCACTGTAACGAACACCTGAGATAATCAATCTAAAAGGAGGAAACGTTTATTTTGGTGCACAGTTTCAGAGATTTCACTCCGTGGTCTTTAGATGTGGGCTGGCGGCAGCACACTGTGTCATGGTAGAAGCACATAGAGGAGGCAGGTTTACCTCCCAGGGGGTGTCCGGGATGCAAAGAGAGAAGAAGCCACAGTCCCAGTATCCCTTTCAAGGGCTTCCACCACCTGACAGGCTGGAGTCCAAGCCTTCAACACATGGTTTTGGGGGACATTTGAAGCCAAAGTCTAGCAGAGGTTCTCACCCGGTGGACATCAGAGGCAAGACTACAACCCAGAGCTGACTCTAGTTGTGTGGCTATGACATCTTGTTTCTGTACGTCGCTAACCCACCGCACTCAAAATGATTTCTTTCCTTGTGTTGGGACAACAGTTCCCAGGTTTCATTGAGAAATGTCATGCACATTATCTCTGAAATCACATCAATAAGGCCCTAAGACACTGAGAATGGACATCTTCCTCCCATCTGTCTGTTATCTGCTACTGTCACCAGGAATTCAGCTGGACACTAACCCTGCCCCTGCCCTCACCGCTAAACCTGGCCACCCACATGGGGGACCCTCGAGGCCCCGAAGGCTGCAAACTGCACTGATGTTAAAACCTGGGAAGCAGAGGCCGTCCCCTGTCAGAGGGGCCACTGAGCGGCAGTGTCAAGTCCTGGGATGAGTTGGGAAGCCCCGCAAGTCCTGGGGGTGACGCGGGCACCCCGGCCAGCACCTGTAGGCCCTTTGGTTAATGGGTGCCTTGACTGGGTTCTCTCTGGGAGGGGGTCTGCCGTTTTCACATTCTTAAATCTCACAAGTGGGTAGGTAGGAGACATTTGGGACTCTTTTGATCTTGTGTAAAATGTTTGTTCACATATACTCATTTTTATTCATTCATCATATCTGCTTTTTAAGTTCTTCCCCTCCACCTAACTCCCCCAAAAGGATCATTCTTGTCATCACAATGTATTCAGTCGTGTCTATAGATGCTCAAGAAAAGACGAATAAACAGCCCAACAGCAGGGGTGGGGGACACAGCATTCATGTACTACACTTGGGATTTCCTACCCTCCCTGACTTACACCAGAGAGCCCCCTGGCCCCAGCCCGTCCCATCTGCAGTTCACATGAATTTGTCTTCCGGTCTCCCCTGGGGATAACAGGCCACCCTTTGATGCAGAGAGAACTGGACCCCTCTCTCCCCGTCCACGTCCCCTGGGTTGGTCTGGTCTGGTGACTTCAACCACCTTTTCTAACTCAGACTCAGTCTTGGATTCCAGACGTGGGTGTATATTCAGGTCCTTCTGCTGCATCTTGGCTCTGGGGTCCAAGAAACATTTCAACCTTCACGACCAAGAAAGAACTATTCTTGCCCCGCCTGGACCCCCAGCAAGCCCTCCCCAAGCCAGGAGAAAACGCCCCCAGGAGACATGAGGCGGCATCTTCCATCTTCTCTGTCCCAACTCCCAGTGCATCCATAATTCCCAGCACTCCTGCCTCCAGATCCTCCTGTTGCCCTCCCCCTGTGACAAGCTGGTCCGCTGCACTGTCACCTCTCAGCTGGACCACCGCTTGGATGACTCAAGCCTCTTCCCTCCGGGAGACCCCCAAGTGGAGTCCCATTCACCCAGAATAAAACACAAGCTGCTTTCCACGGTCTACCCACAGGGCACAAGGGACACAGAGAGAGGAAAACCGCAGCATCCCAGTGAGGCAGCACCGATCCTCCGCGAGTGCCTAATGGTCAGGCATCTTGGAGGGGGCTGAGAACCTCACGTGACTGCCTTAAAATCCTTACGGAAGAGTCAAGCATCCTTTGTGCCTTTGAGGCTCTGGGTCCTCTGCCCTGTTTCCTGAGAGCAAGGTGTCCTTGCCCCAGACAGAGCCCTCTCGAGGCTGTGGCCCGTGGGCCTCCTGCTGCCCTTTCCTGTGCTGCAGCCCATTTAGACCTTGGCTGAGAGTAGGGTGGGGGCGCAGGGCAGGCCGGGAGGGAGGCAGAGCCAGCACAAAGGCTCCTCTATGCGGACAGTGGGAGGCAGCCAAGTTGTATTTACCCAACGCGGCACCAGCAGGGGGAGTTCTGAGCCATGCAGACACAGGGCAGGGCTCCGCGGTTCTCAGTCCCAGAGCAATGGGAAGAGGTCACTTTGTCCCCGTGGGTGTGGTCTCCAGGCTCACCAGCACGGCCAGGCTGGCGTGATCCCCAGAAAGGCTGGGGAAGAAAACTCCGGGCCCTGGGAGGTGACCAGCGAGACCAGGGTGGACTGAAGGAGGACACAGAGGGAGACAGTCCACAAGCCGATTTAGGATGCAGAAGCTGCCGCCAGGGTGAGAGGCCGGCCCCTGAGGAGGAGTCAGTGGCCCTGGGAGGAGTTGCCAGGCCCCGGTGGCAGACAGGGTTGGGCAGACGAGGAGCTGAACACATTCTACATTTCGGGCCCTGTGCTAAGTTCTTCATGAGCAAAGAAAGGACTGGTAATGCTGGGGAGACTGAGGGCTCTCAGCAAGTGGGGAGCAGCTGTGGACAGCGTCTCTTCCCAAGACGGCCTCAGGCTGCGAGAGCCACGGCTGGTCCCTCCCACCACCAGGTTCTTCCTCAGTACCCGGGTGGCCCAGGGCTGAGCTGATTTCCAGATGTATACAGCGCTTCACGTTTCCAAAGCACTTTCGCAAGTCCTGCCGCTCAGTGGACGTCCTTCCCGGGTTATCAGGTGTTGGTCAAATGCTTCTCAGTCTATCCTGTGTGGTGTCACCTGCCTGACACCAGTGAAGTCACTTGCCCTCTCTGGGCTTCAGTGTGCCCGTAGGCAGCAGGCAACAATCAGGTCGGTTTTCTGCGGCCTGGGGTGGGAAGCGTCTGGTGAGAGGCAGTGGTGAGGGGACCGCTTGGGTTTGAACAAGCCCTGGTGTCCCTGGACAGTCTAAGGAAAGCCCATTCCCTGGGCACCAGGAAAATGAACTCGGCTCTAGCATCGTCATTCTTTCCACACAGCTTTTAAACTCTGAATGCTTCCAGAGCACCATGGTTCTAGGGCTGCTAAGCCCCTTGCCATGCCCAGTTTGGAGACAGAGAAGGTGGAGAGTAGTTGGTATCACGCCATATTCAATTTTTCTTTTTTGTGTGTGCCAAGGATTGAACTCTGGGCCTTGCACTTGCTAGGCGAGCACTCTAACCATTGAGCTAAATTCCCAACCCTTTTTTTTTTTTTGAGACAAGGTTTCGGTATGTATGGTTTAGGCTGGCCTTGAACTCACTGTATAACGCAGGATGGCCTCAAACGCACAGCGATCCTCCTGCCTCAGCCTCCCGAGTGCTGGGATTACAGGCGTGCACCACCACACCCGGCCCCGAGCTCTATTTTTAACTGGAATGTCTCCTGCTGCCCCAGTGATGGGCTCTGGGGACACTAAGGTGGAGTGCACTGTCAGCAAAACCCAAGCAATAAATAGCAAAGGACAGAAGCCAATCCGTTAACCGGGCACCCAGCTAGACAAACCCATCTGCCCAGCATCTCTGCCAAGAGTGGCGCCGGGCGCCGTTCACCACACACTGTCTGACAGCCTGTGCAGCATCCCAGGAGGGCAAGGTAGGGGCGCAGCAGGTGTGAAGTCAAACAGGTGGAGCCGGGCGACCCTGCCCAGAGAGTACTGATCGGGTGGGGCCCTGCGGGGACCTCTGGACTCCTGAATAGCAGTGACTCCCTGCATGGCCCCACATGAAATCAGCCTCAGTGCCTAGGCCAGAATGGGGTTGGACTTGGATGATGGCTTGGTCCTGCTTGGGGCTGGGGACACACCCTGTCTCGATAGGCCAGGGGGCCCACGGAGGGACAGAGATGGTCTCTCTCACACTGCTGCCCAGGCACCACCAGTTTCAGGCTAGATATGAGGAGGGGAAGTGGCAGAGGGAGTCTGCAGTCTATAACAAATGCCACCATCATGGTGACAAACTAGTAAAAGCCTAATTTGTCTGGGACTGGACGTGTGAAAATGTCATTAAAACTGGGTGGTGACGTGGGCCATGTGTGACCAGGCAGTGAGGGGCCACCTTCCCAGTGTCACTGATTATCCTGTGTTTGGGTGACAAGCAGCTCATAGGAGTAAACAGTGTCCTGGGTGCACCTGGGCCTGAGGCGTGACAGGACGCTGGAGACCTAACTGGAGGCAGGACCCATGGCCAGTCATGAGGACAACAGCCTTTCTAAAGTACTTGTGATGTGCCAGGCCTGGTCCCAGCCTCTTAGCTAGGCAGTCAATCATTTAGGCCAAGAGCAGCCATGGGAGACACCTGCCATGGCGCCGCCGAGACTGCCAGGTGAGGGCCTGGAAGAGGTGGGGCAGGCTGCGCTGACTCCATGGAGCCTGGTTCTCATCCTGGACCCCACACCTTGAAGGCCATTTGCTTATTAATTCCACAAATAGTTCTTGCACAATTCTTTGCCTAGGCACTCGGTTACCTAGGGAAGACCAGTGCACACAGATTTGTTAAAATCCAGACAGGGGGCCTGAGTTCGATCCCCGGCACCACAAAAAAAAAAAAAAAAATTCAGACAGGGCGTTCCCTCGCGGCCTCCTAGGCAGTCACGGAAGGGGCCCTTCTTCAGGGGAGTGAGGTTTTTGCAGAATAAGAAAACCTGGTCTTGCTCCCAATCTTTAGGTCCCCGTCTTGGGCAGGACCGAGTTGTTTTTGTCCCCAGAGGTGCATCTGGGGCCAAGCACATGCAGATATTCACTCTATGTGGTTGACCGCGTGGTTTTTTCTGGCTCCTGGGTTGGAGATGTGTCTCAGAGGCCGGGCGCTTGCCTGGCACGTGGGAGACCCTGGCTTCGAGCTCCAGTACAGCGGGGAAGAATACCCAGGAGCAACTGTGAGCTGTTCTAAAATGCCTCCATGTCAGGGCATTCCTGCTTGGACCACAAAACAAGTGCCTTCCTCAGCCCCCCGGTCCCGACGCTTGGAGGAGCTGAGCGCACGTGTGCTGACTGACCTCCGCTTCTCTTTGGTTTGCCAGGAGAGACCGGCAGAGCCCAATGCCAGCGTGGACAGCTCGGCGTCCCCGTCGGTGGCCCAGCTGGCCGGTCGGTTTCGGGAGCAGGCAGCAGCAGCCAAGGAGGTGAGGCTGGAGGTGGAAGCGCCTCTCCTGCGGGCTGCAGCAAGGGGAGGTCTGGCCCCAGGAGAGGGAGGGAGGAGGCTTGGGAATGACCAAATTAGGAGGAGAAGCCACAGAGGGTCCCTGCAAACATGAGGAATGTGCCACCCAGCTGTGCCTGGACCCTTCCTCAGCAGGGAGCTGATGGCAGGAAGACAGGCAGGCGGCAGGCGGGGCTGGGCCAAGGGGAAGAAGTGAGAATTTGCTGGGTCGGAGAAGAATCCCCCAGAGGTCCCCAGCCTGGCTCCTGCCCAGCAGCCCAGGAGTCTGGGCGGATTCTGAATGGATGAGAAGAAAGGACCCTCCAGTGGGAAACCGGGGATCAGGCAGGCTGCTGGAAGAATCCTGCTGAGGGAAACAGTGTGAAGCCGAGCATGGTAACACATGCGTAATCCCAGCATTCTAGGAGGCTGAGGCAGGAGGGTCACAAGTTCAAACCCAGCTTGGGCAACATAAGGACTTAACAAGACCCTGTCTCAAAATTTAAAAAGGCTGGAGGTGTACCTCAGTGTAAAGGCCTTGGGTTCAATCCCTGATACTGCAAAAGGAAAAGGGAGAGAGAGACAGAGAGGCAGACTGTCATCATAGAGAGGCAGAGCCCTCATCATAACTGGGAGAGACTGTGGACTGCATTTTCTGTCTTGCGGTGTGAGACGCTCCTTACAATGAGATGACAGAAGCGGTCCCAAGGGGGAAGGGGCCTCCAGTGGGCACCCCGGGAGACAAATGAGGGCTCCTTACCTTCGTTAGGTGCACTATTTGGCACTTTTATCTTCTCAACTGAGAAATCGGGTCCCTGGTTTCTAGATAGTATAGACATGTGAAGGACAAAAGAGATGGCCCTGATCCAGAGAGCTGGCACTATTTAAAGCCGGGTGCGGAAGTCAGTGTGAGTGCTGATTCAGGCCGAGGAATCCCAAGTAAGAGAGGAAGGGACAGAAGCGGAGCGGCTGGAGGTCAAGGGCGGCTGGTCACACAGCACCCACCCACCATTCTGTCTTTCTCCAGCCATCCCTAACCATGCCTAGCACCACCCTCACTTCCTTCCTCTTCCTCCCTGTTTTCTGATTAGCTGTCTCTCTCTCTCTGTCTGTGTCTGTCTGTCGCCCTCCTTCTAGACACCAGCCAGTAAACCAACCAGAAGGAAACCACCCTGCTCCCTTCCCCTGTTCCCCCCCAAGGTAGAGCTGGGCCAGAATGGTGAGGAGGTAAGTACTGCCCCACGGGGCTACTTGTGGCTTTTCTTCCTCTTCTAGGAAAAGGCACAAAAAGCGTACTTTTAGGCATTGAGATTTATGCAGGAAATTTCTCCACTTTACATTCAAACATGAGTACTGGGCATTGAACCCAGGGCCTTTGCACTGAGCTGCATCCCCAGCCCTCTTTTATTTTTTATTTTGAGACAGGGTCTTGCTGAGACTAAATTGGCCAGGCTGGGCTGGAACTTGAGATCCTCCTGTCTCAGCCTCCCAGAGTGCTGAGATCACAAGCATGCGCCACCACATCCACCCAGTGTGACTCTTTCCTCCAAATGTTTCCTGTATGCTTTACTTTGGAATCTAGGTTTCTCCCTAATCTTTCCTACTGAGCCTCTTTTATGATCTGATCAAAGACAGAAACAACATTTTTCAAGCCTGAGAATTAAAGCAAAAAGAAAATCATTACCACACCTGATTCAAGCATTAGGAAAGTTACGTCATTTTCCCACATCTCAGGGGGATGATCTGGGAATAATGTGTGCAGAAGGCCCTGGACGGAGAGGCTCTCCTGCCACAGTGTGAGAGACTCCCACAGTTCCACGGACGCTGGAAATATCTGGCTATTGTGTTGGACCTTCAGAAAAAAACCAGAGCACACAGGAGGCCTCGTTGCCCTCAGATAACAGTCAGCGCTGCCAACATAATAAAGTCTCTGGCAGCAAGATCATGGCCAGCAATAGACTCCAGCCCACACGCTCACCCAGCCTGCTTATCTAGCTGAGGCTGCAGCGGCTCCCACGAGCCCTCCCTGCAGCCACGGCCCCGCCACTCATGGACGGCCGTATCCGTGTCCAGCAGGGAGGCTGACCCACAGAGCTGGGCTCCCGAATCCTGCTCGACCATGTTTTTTCCTCTCCTTCTTTTTGGGACCCAGCATCCTGATGACAGAGACTGAGCTTTGCACCTGCATGAACTTGGACAAGCCCCTCGGCTTCTGCATTTTCTCATCTAGAAAGTGAAGTAGTTGAAGTGCACATGGCTCTCAAACCTTTTTGTTGACCCATGAGCAAAAGCCAGTGAGAAACTCCTGCCGCACCTGGCCCAGTGGCCTTGGGGGTGGGGATCTGCTCTGAGAAGCCTCGCCTTCCTCCACTGCACAAAGATCTTATTCTAGAATGACAACCCCGAGGGGGCAGTTGAGAATGCACGGAGGCTTTGCTGGGGCTCTTCTAGAGCTAGCATTATGACTGGTGGCTCCGTGGGGTCACCAGGCAGTGCTATGACCAAACACAAAGGCTCAACTTCTCCTCCTAGCCTTCCCCTCAGACTTGCTGTCTCTGAGGCTGTGGCCATCCAAAGGTGTCCCCTGATAACTCGGCTTAGCCCGGAGAAGTCACTGCACCATACCGTGTGTGTGAAATGAGGACAAGAACCAGACAGACCAGGGAGGCTGCACAGGGCGGCACTCACTGGAGTATGATGGCCGAGGGCTGGGTGAAGAGTTTCCAAGGGGTGATCAAAATATACAGTGAATGCTCAATTTTTTTAAAAACTCATTATAGTGAAAGACACAGTACCATGAGTCCCCCTCAAAATACCCCCCCCTTGCTTCCAATATGCTTATCCGTTCCTTCTTCTCACTTTCTGAAGCCCTTTCACAAGTCCTCTCTCATAAGTGTCTTTACGAGGTGTGACCAAAACTACAATAACTGCTGCTGAGTGCATCCAACGGAAAGGCAGGCTCGTAAAAACATTACAGGGTGCCCTCATCCGCCTTATTCACCAGCTCTGGCTGGCACTGTGCAACTTCTGGCTCTTCTCCAAAGTCAAATGACCACAAAAGGTAAACATTCTGCGTCAATTCAGGACATTGAGGAGCTACAGCAAAGCAACTGAAGACACTCGTGAAAGAGAACTTGCAGAAGTGCGTCAGAAAGTGGCCAGAACTGTGGGATAAGTGTGTCTGAAGTGAGGGGAGTATTTTGAGAGAAATTCATGACAATGTGATTTTTACTATAATAATTTTTAAAAACTTAAGTACCCTGTTTTTCCATCATACTTCACAGACTGAGAAGATCCTGGCCGGAGTGACAGGTTGCTTGGATGCTGGAAAGACACACTAGGGATGGCAACTTTTTGTTGCCTTGAAATTTCCACAGAACTAAAGTGAGTGGCCGCGGTGCCCGGCAGGCTGGGTGGAAGCTGTGGCCACATTTCTCCTTCCAAGCGCTTCTAGTGCAGCCGCATCAGTCAGGAATGCACAGTGCAGGGAGAGCCACTCCCCCTTCTTCATCCTGCCCTTCCTAGGCCTGGGCCTGAGACTGCGGGGTCCCCACCCCTACACAGTGCGGCTGAATGGAGTCCCCTCCTCCGGGGAAGGTGACCAGCAGTCAGCCCTTGCTGGGAGACCCAGCCAGAGGGGCGTTTAAAGCAGTTGAAAAGGTCTGAAAAATGCTCCCATATGAAAATTCAGGCCCACAACCTCTGTTCATTATAAGACGTTATTGGGATGTCATATAAATACATCTCAGCATACATGAAAAGGGATGTGAAACTGTTTGCTCTCCACCGATTCTCTCAGCCCCAGCGCGTGGCTGAAGCCCTTTAAACTGTGCGGGAAATACCGTCACCTGCTGTCGATAACATGAACTGCATGTGCAGTTATGTAGAATTCCAGTTTGTCGTTCAGATTACTAAGGGTTCTGTGACCTCCTCGGCTGGGTTGCCAGTACTGTCCTGTGGTTTAGGGGCATTTGCACTGTGGTTCATTGAATTTCTACTGCCTTCAGAATAAAACGGTCAAAAAAAAAAAAGAATAAAACGGTCAGTTGGGGGAAGATTTCGCAGTGTTACATAAAATGAGTTTGTCAGCAAAATTGTTGCTGCAGCTTCTGAAACAATATCTTCAAAAACACCCGTCTGTGTGAAGTTCCACCATAAAGCACAGAAAAGAAGGACCACCCAGTGAGGCTGGAAGCTCTTTGTACTCACCACAGACAAAACGCTCCTTAAGAGGCTGCTCCAGGAATGGGTGTGACTATGGCAATCATGTCACAGGAGGCAGAGGACCTTGGGCCCAGGAGAGTCCTTAGCATCCGTATCTTGGTGAAGGAGGCTGAGGCCAGGGGCATCCGTGCCTCTCCTGTCCAGGCTAGAACCGGAAGAGGCTGGGTCTCCTGAGTCTCCCTTGGCTGTGGGCTCTCACCAGGCCATGAGGCCACGGAGGAATCGATCCCCCTTGTCCTATCACTGAAATACAATCATCTTAATCAGCACTCAGAATATCCCCAAGAGAGCAGCCTGATTCTTTGGTTCAAGTAAATTAGTACATGGAGCGAAAGGCAGATAATACATGTTGGTCCCAAACTATGGGAGGAACCCTGCCTGTGCCTTAGCCTCTGTCCAACATGAAAATCATCTCCTTTTTCTTCATCCTCATCATCAAATCATCATGTCATTGTCGTCATTCTCTAACATAGAGGTGGGCATTTTACATAACACTGGGAGTCAGTCTTCTGACCACTACTAGACAGCATTACTAGACTAAATTGTCTCCGTCTCTGTGTAGCCAGCACAAAGCCTGGAATGTGGTAGGTGTTCCATACGTGCATCTGCTTAATTAAAATGGATGCTCAGTGTTTTGGAAAATGATAATTTACACAAAATGCCTCTGTTGGAATTTTCCAAAATACCATTAATTCAGCAGAGGAATTTCAGTAATATGGCTGTTGGTTTTCATTCCTGGCCTATGATTTCTTGCTCTCTTTGTGACAAATAGAATGGGTGACTGCTTTGCCTTTGTTTCTGGAATTCCCTCCAGTGGTTGATTCACCTGTCGAAGGTCACAAGTTGAAGACCTTGTAGTTTTCTTCCTGGGCTCGGGGCATTTGTCACGGATGCCTGCCTTGACTTCCCAACTCGTAGATTTAAGTGGTTTTGCTAGTAGCAAAATGAGGGAGGGACAGAAGGGGAGACACCCTGGCCCAGGCTTGTGAGGTAAGTGGGCCGGCAAACTGCATGGTGACCAGCACCTCCTTCCGACTGTGGCTTCTGGGCTCCGGTCAGAGCCCACCTGCCTTCCCCTCACTCATTTTTTGTTATTTTGATCCATTTGCTCTGTAGAAAGCATCTCCCAATGCCAGCCACCCTCTTAAAGTCAAGGTGAAGAGCTCACCCCTGATCGAGAAGCTCCAGGTAAGTACACGGTGCCCTCCCCCTGGCTCCACCTCTTATTCAAAGTGCGCAGGCCTTTGGAAGACCTCGGAATGGCCAGGGGTAGCACCAAAGGCCCCTGGGTAGTTGGCCCAGCAAGTGACCAGGTTGCGTAGAGGGTGACAATCTCAGTGTTGCCCTGGGGCAAAGCTAACTTTAGGACTGTATCAGGCATGGGTGCATTAGTCAGCACCTCATGGCCAGTAAATAGGGACCAGCCAAAAAGGACTTTGGAAGTCAGGCTAAGTGTGGACAAATGAATCTGAGACTCAGAAAGGTTGCTGGACTTGCTAAAAGTCACACAGCAGCTGGTAAGTGAAAGATCCACTATTCAGTCGGGTTTGTTGATCTGGAGAATCCAAGGACTTCGCTTTGCACCGTCTGCCCTCTGAGTCCCAACACTTGTCTCAGAGGTCTTACTGCTCTCTCTCTGGGCAGCAACATGGGTCTGGGGGCTCCCCCACTGTGCTGTGCAGGGATTGGAAATGGCGGGACAGAGGAGGAGAAGCACCCCCCAGATGGTGCTAAAGAGGACCCAGGATGCTCCTGCACTGTCCCCCACAGATGCCTTCCTGCCCCACCGTGGGGTAGATCCAGGACCACCACCTCGTCCCCCACCAGACTCAAGCCTCCTGCAGCCTTTGTCACCTGCATAACTCCCTGATGGTGGCCCTCGGGTCCCACTTGCTGCACTGGGCTGTCCTGGGCTGGGCCACACCATGGTCTGTTTTCACATCACCTCCTGGAGTGTGTGCTGTCCATCCTTCAGCTGTCTCCCAAGAGACATCTGCTCCTTGCAAGTTGCAGGGAGCAGACCCGGCATGGATCTCAGGCAGACTCCTTAGTCACTGCCCTAATTCGTGCAGCCAGATCAAAACTCAGTGCAGTGCTGAGGACTCAGCCCAAGGCCTTGCACCGAGCTATATCCCAGCCCTTTTAAAATTTTTCGAGACAGGGTTTTGCCAAATTGTTAAATTGCTAAATTGCCCAGGTTGGCTCAAACCTGGGATCCTCCTGCCTCAGTCTCCCAGACTGCTAGGATTACAGGCGTGCACCATCCCGCTCTGCTCTGGGCATCTTGACTGGATGCACGTCTTTGCTGTCTGTGAGCCTTCTAGAAGGCAGCCTGTTTCAAGCCAAGTACCAGGGGATGGATGGAGCGGGCACTGCTTGCAGGAGCAGGGTGTGACGTGACTAGATAAGCGATTGGGAAGTAATACAAAAAGCGTCACATTAACTAGACTCGAGCTGTTCTGAGGCCAGATAACTAACGAGCCAGAGTAGAAGCTTGTTCTTTCTCCCCAGCCCTGTTTGAAATGCTCTCCTCTTGATGACAGGCCAATCTGACCTTCGATCCAGCGGCCCTGCTGCCCGGGGCCTCCCCCAAGAGTCCTGGCCTCAAGGCCGTGGTGTCACCATTTCACAGCCCTCCGTCCACTCCCAGCAGCCCCGGGGTGCAGTCGCGGCCCAGCGAGGCTGAGGAGGTGCCTGTCAGCTTTGACCAGCCCCCGGAAGGGAGTCACCTGCCCTGCTACAACAAGGTAAGCCAGCCCCGGAGTGCAGTGGTGTGCTGCAGAAGTGCAAGGCGGGACAATCCCGAATCTCTCTCCTTTCGTCGTCCTGGAGAGAGGAGGACACATCTGACATGAAGGTCAGAGCTGACCTTTCCAGGCGTGAAATCTCTCCCCTCCCTTGTAAGTGACCCCTGGCCGAGGTTTCCCCTCCACGCGGCCTGCCTCCCTCCCTCACACTCACCCTGTGATTGTGCCATCGCCCAACAGGCAGACTGAGGGGACGGAGTGCCGTGTCCTTCATGGAGAGAGGGGCAGGAACTGATCCACACGGGTCAGAAGCTGAAAACAGAGCTAAAGGCCTGCTCTGTGACTCCCAGAGAAGGCAGCCAGGGTCACAAGGACTCTGAAACATCCGCTTCTGGTCCAATATGAAAGGTCCGAAATGACTCGGTGAGGGTCCAACCATCCTTATGTAGTTACAGGGTGCCCAAACCGTTCCCTTTGGCAGGTGTGTCCGGCAGGGCTCGTGTGTGTAGATGCTGCCCTGATCCTTTGTGTGTGTTCTCTTCAGATCCCTGGCCCCGCAGGGGAGGGAGGGAGCAGACATACAGTCCAGTGCTGTCTAAGCAGGTGGCCAGCCACATGGGACAGAGCCAGGCAAGAGCCACATGGAACGGGGTCTGTTGCCACCCAATGCTAACTAGGAGTGGCTTTGGAATTAAGGACAGAGAAGTGAGATCTTCCAGGTCAGTCCAGGAAATCCATCTAACAAAAGAGGTCACAGGTGTCAAAACAGGCGGGGCCGAGGAAGTGACTGGTGGCCAGCAGGTGGCAGGGCAGAGTTGAGCCTTCTGCCTGGGGGCAAGGTGGACGCCCTCCATTACAGAGTGACCTAGCACCCTGAAAGCAGACAGGACCCCAGTGGAGAGCTGGTCTTCCCAGCGGGTGCTCAGGAGGGAGTAAATCTCCCTCAAAGAGCATTTGACACACTGGTTATTAATAGGCAGTTTTTTTTAAAGTCCAATAAAATTGCTAAACTAAGCCAGAGGTGGCGGTGCACACCTGTAATCCCAGAACTCTGGGAGGTTGAGGCAGGAGGATCCCAAGTTCCAGCCCAGTCTGAGCAACTTAGCAAGACTGTCTCAAAATTTAAAAATTTATAAAACTGGGGACATAACTCAGTGTGAAGGCACTGAGCTCAATCCCTAGTACCAAAAATGAAAGAAAGAAAGAAAGAAAGAAAGAAAGAAAGAAAGAAAGAAAGAAAGAAAGAAAGAAGGAAGGAAGGAAGGAAAGAAAATTGCTAAACTGGACACCAAACTGGTTAATGTTTGATAGGGCAATAAAACCATTTTTTTCTTGATGGAAAGCATTTGTATCTTCAGGAGACAAAAACGCTGCATGTAACTTCACAACCCCACAAGCTCTAACTTATAACCAACAGCAAACAATGGTGCATCCTCCTAGGAAATGAAGAGACCCTTGCGCATGTTTGTTTGGGGTCCTGGAGACTGACATTTAAGTGACCTACAGTCTTCCTCTTGCCTTTTTACAGATAGTGGCTAACTGTCCCTCACACCTTCCAGGTGCGGACAAGGGGCTCCATCAAAAGGCGCCCTCCCTCCAGGAGGTTCCGAAGGTCTCAGTCGGACTGTGGGGACCTTGGAGATCTCAGGGCCCCTGAGTCATCTCAGGAGAACGGCGCCAAGGAGGAGAATGGGGATGAAGTGTTCCCACCCAAGAGCCAGGCCCCGGGGTCCCTGCCATCCCATGGAGGGCTGGCGGGTAAGCCCCCCCTGAGGAGGACATCGAGCAGCACAGAGAAGCAGGACAGGGCCAGGCGGAGCTCAGAAGAGGCCAGTGGGGGCCCAGCACTGGAGGGGACCCTCGAGCCACCTCAGACCTCCAGCCCCAAGGAGGCTGAGGGTGCATGTGCGCACCCCACGGAGGAGAAGGCCACTGGAGAGGAAGCAGAGCTGGGGAGGTCTGCAGAGGCACAGGGAGGAAAAAAAGAGGACAGCCCCAGCCAGAAGAGCCAAGACGCGAGGCCAGAGGAGGGGGTGCCAGGGGAGCAGACACCCCAGACTCCTCCCGGAGGAATGGAAGGCGGCAGTGTCCCCACACAGGAGGGCAACAAGGAGAAGCAAGAGCAAGAAGCAGCTCCAGGCTGCAGCCCTGAGACCGGCCAGAGCGCACCGGAGCCTAGCAGTGACATCCAGAGTGGGCCACCTATTCCCACGGTAGGTAGCGGGCTTGTTCACACAGGGAGAGCTGTGGCAGGGCCACCTCAGGCCCTTGCCACGTGCCCTGCTCCTCTCAGTCTGGGCTAAAGCAGTTCAGTGTGCGGAAACAAAGGTGCCAGTTTCCTGCAGCGTGCTGACTGCACGGGACAGGCTGTGGCCGGTGGGCAGGGACAAGGGACAGAGGGCGGGGCGTTAGTGCTGTATGCAGCTTCTCACTGACAGGGGTCTCTGCAGGCTTCTGGGTGTCTGTGGAGGGAGTGAGCTGGCACAGCTCAGTTCCTGATCTGCCAACATCCACCAAAGAGAATAGCTGGGACGAGAAGTTGGGGACGCTTCTGGATGAAGGAGGCATTGAAGTTGGGCTGTAGGGAGGAGCCTAATGTGACTTCCAGTCACTTACCTGCTATGCAGGAGGAGGGAGGTACCCGTCTCTTTCCTCCTGGCTGGGCCTTCCCTCCCACCTGCTCCAGGAAGCCCACTGGGAGCTCCCTCTCTGTGCTGGACCAGCCCTGAGGACTTGGAAGTTCCCCAAGAGAGAGAGAAACTCAGCTCTGGGCTGGGTGCAGCTCAGCAGCAGAGCACTCACCTAGCAGATGCAAGGCCCTGACCCTGAAGACCCTGTCAGCCTGGTCACCCTCAAGCATTTTCCCTTCCTTTTCTGTTAATTCCATCATTTATTCACTCAGCCATTGTTGGCCTCCTGGGACAGCAGCCTCCTACCTGGCCCCCTGGGGAGGTGGGGCTGGATTAGTTTGGATCATCTTTTTCTTTAGCAGTTTTGTTGTTTTTTTGGTACTGGGGATTAAACCCAGGGCCTTTGCACGGAGTTACATCTCCAGCTCATTTACAAAAAACTTTTGTTTTTATTTTGAGACAGGACCTCACTAAGTCATTAAACTGCCCAAACTGGGCTCTAACTTGTGATCTTCCTGTTTTAGCCTCCAAAAGGGCTGGATTGCAGGTGTGTGCCACTACAAAAGGGTGGATGGTTTACTCTTTGCTGAAATTACTCAATGATTTTTTTTTTTTTAATTGAGACAAGGTTTCGCTGTGTAGTTCAGGCTAGCCTCGAATTCACAGCTATCCTCCTGCCCCAGCCTGCCAAGTGCTGGGATTACAGGTGTGCATCACCACACTCAGCTTCGATGCTCTTAAAAGAGTTGCTTTCCAGAGTACCACAAACTTGGAAGTTTAAAACAATGGAAAATATACCTTTTCACAGTTCTGGGGGTTAGGACTCCAAAATTAAGATGTTGACAGGTCAACTTGCTCTGGGGGCTCTGAGAGAGGGTCCGCTCCCCTCCTGGGGTTGCTGACTGCAGCCCCTGGAAGCCTGCCTTGCCCTGCCAGCCTGTCTTCATGTGGCCGTATCTGCGTCTCGGTGCAGTCAAGGGCCCCCCAAATCCAGAAGGATCTTCTTACTGGGAAGCTGGGTCCTGGTGCAGTGAGAATCCGGCCCCCCAATTCCTTGGGTTTTTTTGTGTTCTTGATGAAAGAATTCTGTGAAGACACTTAGGCCATGCAGAAATTTGTGCAGAATATATTGTAAAGTAGATACAGAGAGAGTTAAATCTTCAAGCTAGAAGGCAGGAAGTGCCACAAAGGCATCAAAACAGTGTGTGAGTTTGTTACATTTCTGTGCACCCCAGAGTTACTCTTGGGATCCAGGAAACTAGGATAATTATGATGCTTATCAACATTTTACTTAGAAGTTACTTTAGAATTGCAAAATACCTTCCTAGTCCCCCCTCCATTTTTTTCTGGTTTTTTGAGACAGGGTCTCACTGTAGTTCAGCCCTAGAACTCTCTGTATAGGCCAAGCCGACTTTGAACTGAAGGCGGTTCTCTTGCCTCAGCCTCCCAAGTGCTGAGATTACAGGTACTGTCCCTTTTAGATGAGTAGTGTTTCTTTAGGAGCGTAATTATGTAAGGAATTTACAAAAGAGAATTTGAAAAAGATAAATTCTTGATTTAAACCAAGTCCCAGCCCAACATGGGAGGGTTTTAAAGAACAGTTCCTTTCCCGAGACCATCGGGCAGTGGGGTGTGGCAGGCAGAAATACCGTGTGCCTTGTGGTGGGGTTAGATAACTAGGTGGCCAGGTATTAGAAGGGCCAGGCACAGCGTGTCACCTTAAGGTGCCATTGTGCTCTGTGGGATTGCTTTAGGTCTCAGACCTCGCGAATGATTATAAATGTATTATACATTGAAATCTTTCTTACTTAACTGGCAACACAGGCTATTTTGGACCCCACCTCACCCCCGTCCCCCTAATGTCAGCTACTTACCTACAATCTCATCTCAAAATCCTTCATTCCATCTACATTTCTGACAAGGTCCCAGCCCCAGGGAGCAGGGCCAGTACCAACACACCTGTCTCTCCTCCACTCTGCCCCTCCCTGCGCTCCAGCCTGGCTGATGCGTTTCTTTTTCAAACAGATGGGGCTCATTCCCCCCCAACCCCTGCCCCCACCTGATCCTCACGGCCACTTCCGGCCCACCCCTGGGTCTCAGCCGAGGCCGCCCTCCTCTCCAGCCCTGTCTTGATTGCGGGTCAGAGGACCCTGCCCTCCCACTCTGCCACTCGGCCCTCTGTCCCACCTTGTGGTGTCATCGTATTATTGCTGTGTAGCCCGACCCTCTGGTTCTGGTGAGGAGGAAACTAAGCCCCCAGGAGAGCCCTGGAGTTGTCCAGGGTCATAGAGCTCAGTCAGTGTTGATGGGGGCACCTGCTCCGGCGTCAGAGTAAACTCTTAGCACACTCCTCTTCCTGGCCATGTCTCTAGTTCATTGGCAAGGGCGTTGCTGTCGGTCTTCTTTCGTTTCCCTCAAAGCTGGGCAAAGTTAGACTCAAACTGCCCCAGGCACCAATGCCAAAGGACTCGCCCATGAGAAGGTTAGGGGGAGGCCCCTCGGGAGCCCCCATCCCCAGGTCTGACAGGGACTTCTCTCCCATGCGGCAGCGGCCAGAATTCTCACCACTTGACATCCTCCCCATCTTGTGCCTTGACTGGTAGAAATAAATTGATCAGACAAGCTGATTATGATCACTCATGCAATCAGCAGGTAACAAGGAGCCATTTTCCCTTCCACTGTGGTCAAAGAGGAAAAAAGGCAGAAACAAGTAAAATCAGAAACTGTTTTAGAATAAACGGGATTCTCCCCCAGTAGTGCTCTGTGAACATAAAAGAGCAAACAATTCCTTCTTCAAAGAAAGCAGGGGAATATTTCCTAATTATGCCTGAGGCACCAGACGGAAGAAAGCACTCAAAAGGGTTAGTTTCTTCTTGGCATTAGAGTGTATACCTGTAATCCCAGCACTCTGGGAGGCTGAGGCAGGAGAATCGCAAGTTCAAGGCCAGGGCATGCAATTTAGGGAGACCCTGTCTCAAATTTAAAAACGGAAAGACTGGGGATGTGTTCAGCATGAAGACCTTGGGTTCAGTCCCCGGTACTGGGGGGGTGGGGTTTAACTTCCTGTAATATTGCCCTTCACAGGTATTTTTACCCTTCATGCTGAAAGAAGGAACTTACTGGGAATTTCAGACCACTGAGTCCAGCACTGTGGATGAGAAGAGGTAGCACTGGGGAGAAAGCACTGAGTCAGATACAACTCTGCCACTTAAAATGAATTTGAATGTGTTTTTCAGACATTCCTTATGCGTCCAGTACTGGGGGGCAGGGGCTCTCTGGTTGGCAGACAACCCACACGCAGACAGTCCGGAAGTTGTGACGTCACATCCAGGGCTTTGATGTCCCAACAGGAAGTGCCTGATTTCCGAACTGCCTGGTTCAGCGGCTTCTCCCCTTGCTTTTGCAATGTTTGGTTTGAAATTCCTCTCTCCCTCCGCCTACCTCCGAGTGTTTGCTTTGCCTTTTCCTTTCTTCCCTCCCAGGGAAACCGGTACTGGGCACAAGGACTCAATTATTTGTGGCCCTTATCGCTTCTTGGTTCTCCTAGGGACACACTGCCCTGCATCCATACCTCCACCCTCCTTAGCCATTCACTGTCCCTCCTGAGGTCCCCTCCTCCTCTCCATTCCCAGCACCTCCATGATGCCAGTACTTGCCTTTCTTTCCTCTATGATCATAATTCACTCCTACCAGAATTCTTTGTCTCCACCCTACACATCTGCACCAAATTCTTCTTCCTAAAAGTCCATCTCTGGCTGGCTGGCCGCACTGATGCATGCTTCTTATCCTAGCACTAGGGAAGCTGAGGCAGGAGAATCGCCACGTGAGTTCAAGGTCAGCCTGGTCTACGTAATGAGCTCAGGTCTGGCCTGGATTATGTAGTGAGTCCCTGTCTCAGAAACAAACACAAAAATAAATCCATCTCAGTTGTCTCCTCTGCTCCCTTGAAGCTTTTGCTCTCTACCTGTTGATGTTTGCTAGGATCCCTGACCTTTCCTGTCCCCGCGGTGGAGCCCAGGACTCCACCCACCATTCCACACTGAACAGTGCAACCTCTCCCCACTCCTAATGCTATTTCCCCCAAAACCTGGCCTACCAACTGTGATGGCTCCACCCCACATGGGCGCAGCCCTCTCAGCCACCTCATGTCTGCCTTCTCCTGGGCCTTCCTGCCTATCACCAGGACAAACGTCTGCGGCTCCTTGTGGTCAGGACAGTCTACATCTCACACACATTCATGTGTGTTTCTCAGCTCAGTACTGACAGAGACAAGGTCTGCACCCCAGCACCCCTCCTAGCGCCAGAGACCTAGCCCTATGGGGAGCAAGTAGCCACTTTGCTCAGGTGTCAGTCTGTACTTATTTTCTGCAGCGCAGGAGCTCAAATCCAGGGCCTTGTGCATGGCAGGAAGGAGCTCCACCCCAGAGCTACACACCCACCGGGAGTCTTACTTTCCACTCTCCCTGTTCTCTCTCCACATTTACGTTGCCAAAGAATCTTGAGCAGTGTTTCAGGAAGGCAAAGTTGAGTGGGAATGAGGGTAGCTAAGAGGGTAGGACGGCAGGGGCAGAGTAGGCCAGCCATCAAGGGAGGAGCAGCAATGTTTTAGTGGTGGACAGCTCGAGCTCTGGTCCCTGGGTTTGAATCCTGACTCCCCCACTTGCTAGCTGTACGACCCAGGGAAGCCACTTCCCCTGTCCGTGCCTTAGGTGTCTCACCTCTAACACGGAGTTACTAGAAGTCCCTAGGTCACACTGCTTTTGCAAGGCTTGAAGGAGTTGACCTATGTAAAAATCTATGTCAGGCACGTAACATTATCGCTGTCACTGCTGCTATTCCTTTTTTTTTTAACCAAGAACATGTATTGGTACACTGTATACATAATGATCACATTCATCATGGTTATTTTGTACCTGTACATGATGTATCTTGGTTTTCCCTCCTCTTCCCCACCCCTCCCTTCCATTCCTCCACCCTTCCCTATTTACAACAGGTTTATTTACATTATTCCTGCTATTCCTGTAGGATGGCAACTGAGTGTCAGGATTTCTCCACCCCTTCCTAACTCATTCTTTCCTCCCCTGTTCACAGGATGAACTCCCTGTCCAGGATACTGAAATGTGAAGAAGAGCTCATGGTACCCTAGTGACGAAGCTGCCGGAGATGTCTCCTTGGAAGCCGCAGTGACTATAGGAACAGAAGCACAGTATGCTGAGCCTGGAGGCAGCCTGGTACCCGGGTTTCCAAGTGAATGTGCCACACGGGTGGAGGTTGGATCCAAGAGCAACAGATATCTATCAGCTTGAGTTTGTGTCACTAAATGGACTTTGTTTAAAAACATATTTAAAACAGCAAACAGTGATGACAACTCCCCAGGGATTCAGGCCAGCCTGGGGACCCTGGACCCTCCCCACGCTTCCACCGCTGGCCTCCTCATCCTGCTCCAGCGGAGATTATCGGATGTCACCTGAGTAAAGTTACAGCCTTTTTACTGTTCTGGATTTTTTACAATTTTCAAATATCAGTAAAAATTAATTTTAGATGAACAGAAACAGAAGAAAGTAGTCTTGCTGAAAAATACAAATCCTGTAAGTTACGAAAGACCTTAAATTGTATCAAGACCCTAGAGACAGCCTTTCAGCTTGCTCCCAATATGAATTGCACAATCGATTTTGAAAACATTGGACTAGAAGAGATAAAAATGTAAGGCAGAGGTGATGGCATGTGCCTGTAATCCCAGAACTCTGGGAGGTTGAAGCAGGAAGACTGCAAGTTCAAGCTCAGCCTGGGCAATTCAGGACTTAGTGAGACTTTGTCTCAAAATGAATAATAAAAAAGGTCTGGGGACATTGCTCAGTGCAGAGGCCCTGTGTTTAGTTCCTAGTACCAGGGAAAAAATAAAAAGTGTAGGTCAGATCCACCAACAGGAGCTTTTCTGTTCCCATAGTTTTCTAGTTCCCAGCCTTCTGTCGCCCTTGAGAACGCAGTGGGGCTCCTGCAAAGAAGCAGAATGTCAACAGTTTGTGGTCCGTGTTGCATTTCTGCCCCCCTCAGGCAGAGCAGTAGTGCCCACTGGGCACTGGGTGCTGTGGTTTATCCATAGGGATGAGTTTCACACTCACTCAAGGGCCCCTTTGAGCCAGATTTGTGCTTCTCCAAGGGTGCCTGAGTGCGGGTGTGCAGGCTACCTTAGGAAAATGTCCTTTCTCACCTCCTGGGACACTTTTCCCGAACCTAAACCCGGTTTTAATCCAGGACTTAGGAGGGACTAGCTGGAGCTTCAATCTCCTCTCCTAGGTGGCACCCCCTCTGCCCCTCTGCCTGGATAAGTAGGAGGCATTGCAGAGAACGGGTGATCCTCTGCCCCCACCCCACACTCCTGCTGAAAGATATTAATCCAAATCCATGTTTAATCTCTAGGGTTGGTCTTTAGATATTTCCGTGTCTCTGCCTGCCTGTGGGTGGTGTGGAGCAGTGGTTTTCTGGAGGTCCCTTAGGACACACCCTGGCTGCTTCACCAAACTGTCTCCCACACCAAAAGGCCTTGTGTCACCAGTGGTACCTCAGTTCCCTCATCCAATTTACAGTTTTTCTAATTTCAGGATAGTGTTAATATTTAGGGTATATATATATATTTTTCAAAGCTATTTTTAAATAGTTTGTAACAGACTTGTAACCTGGTTGAGATTGATACTGTCACAACTATCATAAACTTTGGATTTTAACAGAATTTGGGAGATAAGTGTGTCAATTATTTTTTAAGACTTGTATTCCATTGGTCTGTCTGTCTATCAACAGAGATGTCTACCCCCTAAACTGCAGATGATTTTATTTATTTGTGCCTTTGGCCTGTGTAGACCCTCACACAAATGCTTTGTAAGTAGGAGGTGGTTGTAACCATAGGATGAAAGGGGCCACACTCCTTCCTTACTTGACAAAGGCAGGGGACACAAAGTGTGGGATATAGATATGAAAATAAAATTCTTTTCTCAGATGGGTGGATGTAGTGGCACATGCCTAAAATCCTAGCACTCTGGGAGACTGAAGCAGACAGATCACAAATTCAAGCCCCGCTTGGTTAATTTAGTGATGAAGGGTCCACTCCTCAGGAGCACGCACACGCACACACGCACGCACACACGCACACACACAAACAGCAGCCCATCTGTATCTAATGTGGCACACAGTCCTGACCAGGCTGGGAAGACTCTTTGAGGCTTCTTTAAAGGCTTGAAAGAAACACTGGTTGTTTCACAGGGACAGGCTTAAGAATCAAAGTCCTTCTCCACTATCTTTGTAGTCTAATTTGAATTTCAAGCTGTCTCCTTCCCTCCTCCAGTGAGGGAGTAAGAGGAAAAGCCGGGGTGCTTTGCGGGGCCATGCCAGTATCTAGGGGCCATGCGTGATGCTGGCCAAGCCAAACATGGATTGAGGTAACCAGGTGACCAGGAGAAGCCCTCAGGGACCTCTGACTCCACATGGTCTCGGCATCACCCCTCCAAGGCGCAGGCTGCAAGCAGATTTTGGCCAGAGGCAGCTGACCAGATGTCCAATGATGTGTATGTCCCTGGACAGGGTCCTAGGAGGTTCTAAACCCACCCTACCCACAGAGTTAAGTTATAGGTTCACTGACTCCCATCCTGGAAAAAGAATTTCAGGACTCGTCAGTAAGAGGCATAAAGGGACTCACTAGACATTTTCAAAGTACACACTCAAATAAGAGAGATCCACGCCTTAGGATCCTGAGCTGGGTATATCTGTGGTGCTGGGTGTCTTCAAGAGGGGCGACCCAGGATGTGCATGCAGCTGTCAGCTCTCCCATCTGGCAGGCTGTGGCAGGACGCAATGCATTTACACTTGTTTGAAATTGAGATCTGCTGCCCACTGATATTGCTGCTTCCTGGGGGCTGGAGGTCTACTGGGCGGAAGTGTAATTTACAGGAGAAAAGCACAGGCCTAGAGCCCAATTTACAGGGTCATTGTGTCTTTAAGACCCCTAGAAAAAAATTTTTTTTGAGTGCGTTTCCTGGAAGGGAAAAAAGCTTAAGTAAATTTTGTGTCCCTGAGTTGTAGGTTTTCCAAAAAGCACAATTCCAAAATTCTGATTTTTCCTGTCTCTTTTGTACCCATCTTTATTTCTTCTAGCCTACTTCATAATATATGTCGAAAAAGGGAATCAATGAGTGGAGAGGCAGCTGCGGCTCATCTTCTGCTTAAGCTTTTTTGGTTGAGAGAAAGTTTAATACTCCTAAGTGAATAAGGGCACAGCTACTGACAAAAGCAAAACTGACTGCTGAAAGCAAAACTGTGTCTGTGAACATCGTCTGTTTACCTCCACACTGAATCACACAGCTGGGAAGTCCACGGGTAACTTTACATACAGCCGCTCAGGCCACATTGGGAATCTCTTACTGTTAACCTCCACTTTCCCTGCGCACGCAGGCTGCTCCCACCTGCAAACCGCAGGACGAGCTTGTCCCTTCCCAATAACTGGGAGGAAGTGTCCTGCCAGGCTTCCCATAGGCTGGAGTGGAGCGTGTGTCCACTCTGAGACCTTCATGGGGGCCGAGGTGGTGCAGGGGTCCCCCAGGTGCCCTCTCCTGAAGCCAGGGGCCAGGTGGGTCAGTCCTCTTCGGTGCACAAGGCGATTCTGCAACACAAGCTCAGGGCGCTATTGTTACAGCAGCTAAATCAGGTAAAGATTAATATGCAGTCAGAGAGAGACTGGGCCCTCAAGGAAGTCAGCACAAATACAAAGACATCAAAACTGTGGCTGGAGGCACATCTAAAGAAGGCAGGCCTCGAGATAAAGACACACACCTGTAATCCCCAGCACTGAGGAGGCTGAGGCAGGATTACCTTGAGTTCAAGGCTTGCCTGGGCTGCGTCATGAGTTCAATTCCAGCCTGAACTATACAGTAAGACCCTGGCTCAAAAAAAAAAAAAAAAAAACCTAACGATAAAGACACAATAGCCAGGCCTACATGCTTTCCTAAGGAATAAATGGTAATTCAAAATTAAACTATACTATAATTAGCACCACCTGGTCTAGGAAGTCCTGGACTTGTGCCCTCGCTGTATAAATTACCCCTGACAAAGGGCTTCAGTGACCACTCCATATGGGACCCCCGCTGGAAATCCAGGAGCTGTTTTTCTCTCCTTATTTCCAATACAACTCTCCTAACTTCTTCTTTTGGCTCATGACTTCATTCCTCGTTGTAGGAACACAAACTCGGCACGCTGGACATCTAACAGGCCAAGAGTTATATCTCTCCTATATCATCGTTACTAAAAGAAGCCAAGCAAAAACAGTAGTTGTCCCTAACAGGGCAGTACCCCAAACACTAAAATACTCTCCCATTGTTTACTTCAAAATTAAATTTTTTTTAGTACTAGTTAACTCTGTGCTCTATGCGCCAGGTAAAAATAGTGTGAACGGAATGCTTCATATGAAGCGGGGCAGGTGATCCATGAAGATGTCAACGGCACTGAGCAAAATGCAAAAGTCACTCAAATAAAATGATTCATAAGGGCTGGGGATTTAGCTCAGCGGTTAAAGTGCTTGCCTTGCAAGCACAAGGACCCGAGTTTGATCCCCAGCACCAAAAAAAAAAAAAAAAAGATTCATAAGCCACCCAAGAAAATCAGCCCTTTTTTTTTTTTACTTAATTATGCACTATTTTACCTAAAACTAAACTGTAGCTCTATGAAGATCCACATCTGTATTATTCTTTACTGTTCTCGGTGCATCTTGCATGATAGGTGCTGAATAAATATTAGCTAAATAATGAATGATTGAACTGTTTTGGGGCATTGTTTTCAACATCACAGGCCACCTAATACCCCTCCCATATGTGATGCCTGAAATGGCAAAATGAGCAACTGATTTCTTTGACATCAGTCTTTCTTCCTGGTCAAAATGCAAATACGCCTGAGAGAGATCACATTTTAAGTCTCCTGTATCATTCACATCTTGTCTTGAGTTGGGTTTTGGTTGCGTCTGGTTTTTACAGCATTGGGAGTTGAACCCAGGATACTTTGCCACTGAACTACATCCTCAGCCCTTTTTATTTTTTGTTTTGTCACTAAGTTGATCAGACTGATGTTGAGTTTACCTGCTTCAGCCTCCCTAGTATTTGGGATTACAGGTGTGTGCCACCTTCCCCGGTGTGTGCTCCTTATGGGGGGTGCTGGCTATGCTCCAAGTTCCAGGTTCTTTTCACCTGGAGCAAAGAATTGGACAGACGAATTTGAGTGCAGTGAGAAAGTTTATCTAAATACCAAAAAGAAAAACTGGCTCTGCTGCGTGAATGAAATCGCCACCTGGCATTTAGGGACCTGGAAAAAAAGCCAGGGCGAGGGGGAGGAGCTAGAGAGAGAGCGCAAGGGACCGAGATGGAGACAACAGAGAGCCGGCCTCGCGGCCTCGCGGCCTCGCCTCTTTTATCTTGTCGAAATTCTCGTGAGAGTTTCCCCATCCTGTGAGAAGGGCATTTGGATTTCATGCCCCAGGCTCCCATCAACTCTAGGTCATTCCCTTAGATCACGCCCCACCCCACCCCTACCCCCCAACACCCCTCACTCCCACCCCCACCCCCGCCAGCTCGAGCCACGCCATACTCCCACCTCAGGGCTTTTGAGATCTCTCCCAGAGAGGGGTAAAAATGGAGAGCAAAGTGCACAAAGGTTTTGGAGCAGGAAACCACCTTTCTGCCAATCTTGCTTGGGGTGACCCAGGCTCACAGGGAGACCAGTAATCTGACCACCCTGGCTGTGGGTGATGAGAAAGAAACACTATTTGCTTTGCCCTCAAATCCCGGGACAGCTGTGGGAACTCCAGAGGGGCCTGACTGTGGCTAGACAGAGCAGGAAACTGTGGTTCTTTGAGCCTCTGCGGAGGAGGAGATGATAAATATATTATGTGGCTCATAGTGAAAGGGGGCTGGAAGAGTAAAACCACCCACAAGAGCAAAAAGATTTCTTGCTCTTCCTCCTGATCCTGGACAGTTGTGGGGCTTCTCCACAGGAGCTGGACCATGTTGGTGCTGGCCCAGCCAGGGAGATGCTATGGATGGGACACAGGGGAAGAGGTAGAAACAAGCTGGCATCCCTTCCCGGGCATGCTGGGAAGTAATGACTCTGGTCCTTCACGATCTAGTTTTACATAGAAATTTGAGAAAATTCCTTGGAATTGTGCAAACTTATAAAATAAATTATCACATTGTTATGGCGTAGATCTAACATCTATCCCCCCTGTCTCATTATTATAGGTAGCTAAATTAGATGGAAATTGATATACAGTCAGAGAGGGACTGGGCTCTCGAGGAAGGAAAGACACTGGTCCCCAGAGAAAAGAGTCAGGGACAAGTGCTTGTGGGCTTTCAGCTCTGAAACTCCCTACCACCTCATGGTAGCTGTCTATCTTCTTTTTCTTCCATCTTTTTCCCCAAATAAACTGCCTTTTGTTATACTAAGCTTTGCTGGTTTTTTTTTTTAGTTCTCTACTGGTGCGGTGTTTAGGATCACTGGGGCTGCGTTTTCAACACAGCTGTGACATGGCCTGGCGAGCTGTCCACCCCTGGACATAGCAAAGGGAAAGCTTTCAAATGAAAAATGAAGGGGCTAAGGCAGCTGCAAAAAATTAATGGCGACTCATTGAAGGGATTGCAAAATTCAGAGGGAGGTATGGGCTAAACCTCAGAAAAAAGTATCCTTGAGGGAAACCAGACAGAAATACGTCTTGTAAAAAATAGCTGACTATTTTATATCTAATCCAGTAGCAGAATTTTGAACTAGAAATTGTTAGGTTTACGCGGCGGGAGGGGGAAGGGAAAAGGCTGAAGACGCTCGCCGTGGGAGAAAGCTTTATTAAGGTGTTACAGCTTCCCCGCCTCACTCGAGTGAGAGTGGCCTTTTATCCCTTAGCCGCCCCCCCCTTCGTGACGTTGGAGGCTTGAAAGTGTGCATTTAGGATTGGTCCTTTCTGCACAGGGTGGTTGGGTGGTGGGTAACGCCCCTGGGTAAATTGGCTCGACGGACCTAATTGGGGACTCTAGTCAGGGGGAGGGGCCATTGTTTCGGCGGGAGATTCTGGCATAGAGACAGGGGAAGGGGGCTTAACCAGCAACGGCCATTTTGGCATCTGGGGAGGGTCATCCTAACAGAAATTACCAAAAGACATAAATTTTCCATCAGACCCAAGTCTCTGCTTAAATCAAGGCAAGGCTTGTAATGGGGGAAACACGCCTATCAGGACCCGGGCAGTCTTGAGTTCCTCCGGGCCCAGCCCCAGGGCGGTGCGGTCACCGGCCCGCTTGTGTCTTGTTAGCAAGAAGGCGCCTTTTAGAGGAGGACCCGTGAATTAACTGTATCCTCACTTCTAAATCAAGGCTGAGTCTGCACTCCTTAAGCCTAAACTGGGTGAGAACTCAGAGGTAAGCGGCCTTATTCATCACTAAGTTATCAAAAGTCATCAATTTACCACTACGCAGGAGTAAAACCCCCATTCACAGTTCCAGTAACATCGTCCCAGAGTGATTCTAATGATCTCCCAATGGACTTACTTTTTCCTAATTTCATCTGCCCCCTCTCACGCATCTGACTCTAAATCAAAACGAACACGCTCACCATTCTCAAAAACTTTGATGCCACCAAAACCCTTAAATGGAATTAGAAGGTTGAGTTGCAGATTTCCAAGTTCCCCAAGAGCCACTGGTTCTCTGCTCCTACTTGCTACCAGCAAACCAAACATCAAGAACCATAAACTGGAGCAATGCATACAAGTGTCCTTTTCCTTTGACCATGTACTAAGGAAATAATCCAAGATACGAGACAAGTATATGCACAAATGCGTTGACCAAACATTTATCTCCATGACTTGTTGGACACCACTTATTTACCATACAGTAGGAGAATACAGAAAATTATGTTGGATTGTGTTGCTGAGAGAGTATGAAGCTATTACGAACAACTAACTCTGAAGTATGGAAAAGCAGGTTTAGGAATTTTATTTTAGTTGGTGCTGGGGATCGAACTCAGGGCCTCATACTTGCTAGGAAGCACCCTAACCACTGAGCCAAATCCCTGGACTAAACTTAGGCATTTAAAACAATGATGAACCACAGTAATTTTGAGCGTGTATTCTCAGTAGAAACAGAAAAAGGCTGCAGCTTTGCCACCTTTGACCGGCCCTGGCGCGGGGAAGGGAGGAGTGGGAGGCCCCAGGAGTGGAGACACAGGCGAAATTGACAGTGCTCAGAATTTGCCTCTTGAGAACGCCTTCTCCACCCCTGGATCCATCCCCAAACTAGCGAAGAGCAACGTCCAGCCCTCAGACCGCACTTCGCAGCTCGGTAGGAGGAAGGAGCGCGGTGTCAGACAAAATCGGGTGCTGACTATTTTTGCCGACTCTCAGGGCAGACGCAAGCTTTACAGCTGCCCGCCTTAGACACGGGGACTGCACCCGGACGGCAGGACGCGGAGGTCGCAGGAGATCCCAGAAAGGTCTTTCGACTTTGGCGCTTTGTTTTCAGGGTTCTCCACTTGTGTTTGCCCTGTATGCTCCCCAAGAGCATGAGCTCTGGTCCTGACCTGCTGTTACGGAATGTCCCCCAACAGCCCGTCAGCACTGAGGGGGAGAGAGGGAGGAGGAAGGATCAGAGAAGCTGTTGGAGCTGGAAGGTTTCAGCTAAAATCCAGCAATGCATCCCACACGCCCCGAATTAAAGGTAACCTAAGGATGTGAGAGAGCTCTGGAAACGGGCCTTGTAGATGTACCTGGAGACCGTAATGTTGAGTGAATCGAATCAGACCCAAAAGGTAAAATAGTTCATGGTTTCTCTTATATGAAGGACCCAAAGTATAAACGATTTAAAGAGCAAAATTAAAGAAAGACGAAAGCAAACAAGAGAGGGGGACTATGTGAAGATGGGAAGTGGGGGGTCTGGGAATGGACAGAGAGAGGAGGGGAAATCGAAACAAGCGTGATGGCCCAGGCTTGTAATCCCCAGCAGTAGGTAGGCTGAGGCCAGAGAATCACCGTGAGTTCGAGGCCAGCCTGGCTACTTAGTGAGTTCGAAGTCAGTCTGAACTAAATAGCAAGACTTTAAAAAAAAAAAAAATTCTGTGCAACCGCCACAAACCGCCCGGAGCAGGATCCCGGTGAAGAGGGAATGGGATTGGGAGAGCAGGCCGGCCCAGCCGGTGACCCCGATCCTGGGACCCCCGCCCGGCTGAGAAGGCCCAGGCTGAGAGCAGGCCACTGCCTTCCCCCTGCTCCCGCACACCGGCCCGCCCACCCCCGGCCCTGAGACCCAGGCTCGCCTGCCGGGATCCCCGAGTTCCTGCACTAGCGGTGCCGCTTCTTAGCCACGTGGCCCTTCCCCCTTTTTATTAGACCTTTCTTCCTCCATTTATTTTTTCGCATTTTTATATACTTGCATATTGGTTATACAGATTAGTGGGTTTCATTTTGGCAGATTTGTGGCATACTTTATTTCCTCCCCCACTCCGTTCTACATTTTTGAGATCTAATGTGTATACTGTATTTTGACCCTATATATGCCTCCTGTTACCAGCCCTTACATCCCTCTCCCTCCATCTCTGGGCCTCGATTTCGTCCTCTGCAAAATGAGCTCGGGGATAGACTGCCCGGTTTCAAGTGGGTGCAATACAGACGAGGAGCCTGAGGAGAGAGGCGCACTCAGGCTGAGCGACGGGAAGGGACCGGTTCCCCTCCCGATCGCCTTTGCTGAGCCAGACCCGGGCCAGTTCTCACCTTGGTCCTGAGCTCCTCGGCCCTCCACGATCCAAACCCACGGGGTGCAAGGGGGGCTCCAGATGCGGAGCCTGGGCGCTCCAGAAGGGCGCCGAGGCAGGAGGGTCGCTACCGGGTCAGCGGGGAAGCGCGGGAGAGGCGGTATGAGGCTGAAGGGCCGCACTGGTGAGCAGGCAACTGAGAGCGGCTCGTTGGTCTAGGGGTATGATTCTCGCTTCGGGTGCGAGAGGTCCCGGGTTCAAATCCCGGACGAGCCCAGGGATTTTTACTCTTTCTTCTCTCCCCCCATCCCCCCCACCGGAAAACCGAAACAATTTTATTTTTCTCGCACAGCCCATTACAGGACTGAAATGGAGCCACTCTGGTCCCGCGAGCCAGCATGCCGATCTCTTTCGTTTTTGGAACTCACACATCGGGGGAGCTCAAACTAGGGGTGGGGAGAGCTCAATTCACACAGTCTGTGGTTTCTGTACAACAGAGGGCGCGGCCTTACCTAGATCGCTCGCCCCAGCCTGCACACCCGGGCGCCGAAGGCCGGGGACCAGCGAGGTCGCGGGGAGCGCGGTCCCGCGGTCGGAGCCGGGCGCGCTGCCTCCTGCGCGCTCCCTCGGGCACAGGCGCGGTGACAGCGACGGCGCCGCCTACAGCATGCTCTAAGCTCAAAAACTGTCGGCGCTTTGATTCCCTGTAACGCGTATTTATGCTATGTATCGACCAGTACCGCGAAAAATTCACTTAGAGGCGCTTGCAAAACAAGGGCTCGTCCGGGATTTGAACCCGGGACCTCTCGCACCCTAAGCGAGAATCATACCCCTAGACCAACGAGCCGCCTTGCATCAACTTTTTCTAGCATCCTAAAGGTACGTGAAGTAATTTAGTCCCGCGCCCCCAAGTGGTTATTTGTAGAATTTACAGGCTTCTTTAGGTTGTTATATTTTATGGCTATTTCCTTTTCTATCTCCGCCTTTGTCTCTGAAAGTAAGTGACACAGAAGAAAACAGTATCATTACTAGTGTAAGGTATACCTCTTGTTTCGTAAGCCATAATTCGTTTTATATTCATGGTTAATAAATGGCAACGAGCGTGCGGCGATGTCCCCATGATGGATTCCCCACTGTCTCCCTCGCTGACTTTCTGTGTCTCACACTCATTCTTTTTCAGATTTTTCTAATAATGGTGGCGTTGTCCGGCTCTTGCCAATACTTTTTTATGCTAGTGTTCAAATCTCCCCCTTCCAGCCTTCTAAATTCCCATCCCTGTGTTTTTACTCCAACTGTTCTCGTCAGCCGGAAAATCTATTTGATTTTGGGTACATCGCAGAAGGCTAGAAGCTTCCCAGAAGAAAAGATCCTTTAACATGTTAAACCCAGTTGTATATGCTAAATACAGCAGTTTCCTACACTCGAATTTCTTGGCGGACAAGACATTCAGCCACAACACTGAATTCTGTGTAACTGGCAACTGTGTGACTGTTGCCCGATTAGCCCGATACCTTTAGTTACAGGAAGAAAGCATGACTTCTTAATTATATTTTTAACCCTTAAATCCTTCACATTGACTCTTGCAATAGATAGCAAGCTGGTACTCAATAATTCTGAATGACTGTAATTTGCCCAAATTCCCTGTCAATACAGATTTTCGTACTTTGACACATAGTAATTGTGAATTGTCACTCTTGAAAATAATTGATCACATAGGAAACAACACATAGACAGGGTGACTCTGGTAAGTAAACCTGTTCATTTATTTATTTTTTCACAGCTTCAAGTTCATTTGCCCCACAAATATTCGGCAAGAATTGCACCGCAGACTAAATTGTCTACTTTCTTCCTACGGTTTGACACCGGAAAATTATAGGTTTAGAGTTCTAACATTTAATCACCGCCTTTCTTTGTTTTATTTGAAACTGCCCTAACTTGAGTCTTCAATTCTTAGGGCTCGAGGCAGGAAGGATAAGAGTAGCCTTTAAATGTTAATGGAAAAAAATAAAATAAAATGTTAAATTGAAAAATAAATAAATAAAATGTTAATGAGTTCTAGATACCAAGATAGTGTATTCATCAAAATCTATAGAGAGAGAGAGAGAAAAAAAAGTGCCCTGGACACCTAGGGGTTTTGTTTGTTTTGTTTTTCTCCCTAAAATGAGGAAGCTACAAAATATAATTTGTTAGGTGAAATGATGTAACCACTCCAAGGTCTCCACAAACTAGAAGGTCTTGTGTTCTCCTTTCTTTCCTGGATTTACTATAGTTATTATCAGTTAGTATAGTTACTATTAGTTTAGCCCCTTCCTTTTATTTCTCTTTAGTGACTGAAAAGGACTTTGTCTTTTACTCTGTAAACTAGATACTAGGCATCTACCACAACAATGATGCAAGAAGCCAACAGTGATGAAACTCAGAATACCATTTGCCTATTTAATGGTGGGAAATACCCAGTCTTGGTAGGTGGGATGCTTGTGGCCCTTCCCCAGGGCACTTCCTTCCCTAATTAGACCCAAGTCCTTGCGAAGTAGATAAGCAGATGTAGTTAAATTGATTCAGGGAGACAGAATCTTGAAGAATGTTTTATCCTAGCTACACTCAATGAAGAAGTCCAGTGACATCTTTCTGTAATAATTAACACCTCCCTAAGGACTCATTACTGTTTCCCCTAACTGAGTGTCTGTATCTAGGAGACACTAATATCCTAATTTTCAGATCCTTAAAATTTTCTATCAGAGATACCTTCTAGGATTAAGACACTTTTTTCTGCTGGATTGTTAATGAAACTGATTTGGCTTCAGGCAAATCTTTTTTGGGCGGTTCTACTTGACTCTGTCTGACAGTTACCTAGAACATCTTACTATCACCACCCACAGATCACAGTATTCTGATTTTCTTGTCGCAACCAATCTTAAAGACAAGAATAGACAGTCCAGAAATTAGGACTCCTTTTCTCTTGATTATATTATACTTCCCTCCTAGTTGTCCTGTTTCTTTTCCTTCTTCTCCACCCCTCACTGCCAATACCTTACTTCACGCTCTCTTCACAGGTACCCTGTCACTTCCAGTGATCGTCTTTTAAAAACACAGATCCCAATTTGTCACTTCCTGTTCATCACACTGCACTGCCACAGAATAAGCACAACTCGAGGCTCTTCCCAATATGACCACAGCCTACCAAAAAAAAAAAAAAGAAAGAAAGAAAAGAAAAGAAACTAGTATTCTCTCCTTCCCATTTCTCTCCCTTCTGGGAAGTTGCAAATCACATATGATGTACCTGTTCTGCGCCTCTGAATTTGCTTTTCCTGCTTTTGTTTGTTTGGTTTTTGGTTTTCTGAAACAGGGTCTCACTATGCAGTTTAAGCTGGCCTTGAGCTCAGTATGTAGCCCGGGCTGGCCTCGAACTCACAGCAATCCTCCTACTTCTGCCTCCCAAGTGCTAGAATTACATGTGTGTGCCACCACGCCCAGCTGCTCATTTGCTTTTAATTTATTGTGCAGTACTGAGGGTTGAACGCAGGGCTTTCACACTGAGCTATATCTGTGGGCATCACCCCACCCAGTGTTTTTTGGATAGGATTGTAGGGGTGGATTAGAGGGACATAAGCCCGGGACAAAACATGATGACTAACATTATAAGAGCACCACATGCTTATCATGTACCATGTACTTGAAAAAAATGTACCCTACTGTATCCTTATGAAAATGTCACATTTACTGTACCCTGACCTTGTCTGCTTCCCAGAAACAACGGCCAAGAGCCTGACTGGCCTCACTCACACCAACCAATGAAACAGTTTGCCCTTATACATATGGACGCATCTCATACTTACCAGGCATCCCTAGCAGGATGCCGCATAGCTTACAGCACCGCTCTGCCATTAAGGTAGCTTTTCGTCTGCTTCCTCTGCATTTGCCACACTTTAAATAAACTTTCGCTTCACATTATACCAGTCTTTTTTTTTTTTTTTTGGCTCTGGGGATCGAACTCAGGTGCTTGTGTTTGCAAGGCAAGCACTTTAACCACTGAGTTAAATCCCCAGCCCCTCTTTTTTTGGATTATACCAGTCTTGACTCCCCATTTCTCCCTAAGCGTCCCATTTCTCCATTCTTTGCCAGAGCGACGGCAAAGACTTGAAGAGAGACAGAGGGTCATTACAGGGACCCCACCACCCCCCAGACTCCCCACCCGATGCAACAGGGTCAGAGAGTCCTCTAGCATTCCTTCACCACACTTGTCCTAATTATCTAAAACTTGTGCAGCTGGGGATTTAGCTCAGTGGTTAGAGTGCTTGCCTTGCAAGCGCCAAGACTCTGAGTTTGAACCTCAGCACCAAACAAAACAAAACAAAACAAAAACCAACAAAATACCCTTACTCTAAAAAATAAACAAAACTTGTTTTCCTCCCTTACTCTACCCACCTCCCACTTGATTCTTTCCGTTCTTCATCTCACGCCTTTCTTGTGCTCCCGTCTCTCCATCTTTCCCTTTTGTGGGCTATTTGCCTCAGGATCTTTCCAAACACTGCAATACAATATTTGCTGAGCAATCAGTCAGTCGGTAGACTTGCTTCGGGGCCTAACTAAGTAAGCTGAGCAGGGTTGGCAAAGGTAGCTCAGGATTGGGGCAGAGAAGTCCCACACCAGTTTTTACTGGTACCTAGAGGAGAGAGATTGGCGTGCAAAGGCCACACAACAGAAAGCACACTCGCTTGCGATCTGGGCAGTAGAAAGAGCTCCACTTCCCACCTCTGTCCTGTTTCAAGCCAAAAAAGTTGGGCCTCGCAGGCACCTGTAATCCCTGCACTCTGGAGGCTGAGGCAGGAGAACTGATGCAAGCTTGAGGCCAGTCTGGACTATACCGTGAGTTCAAAGCCAGCCTGAATTACATACTGTAGTGAGACCCTATCTCAAGAAAACCAAACTGAGCTAAAACAAAAACAACAACCACAGAAAAGAAGGAACTCTACCTAGAAGGTTAAGCAAGATGGGGACTTCCTTTCACCCTGGCACATTTCTCAAGGGGACGTAAAAAACGATCAAATACAATGTCTATGTACCATTTCCCCAAGACGAATGTAAATATCATGTATTACAAATATATACTACTAAAAAGAAAAACAAAAAATAAACTGGCATATATCTCAAGGGGGAGTAAAAATCATCCAGATGTGCTATGTCTATGCACCAGTTCCCCAAATGATCGAGGAAAAAAGGAAATAAGGTGTGTTTGTGTTTTGTACCGGTATCAACTCCCAACGAGGAAGGCAATCATTATGCATTGCAAACATGTACTAATAAAAATAAAAATTCCTCAAGATGAATGTAATTATGTATCATAGGTACGTATTAATATATACAAAAATAATAAAAAACAAAAAAACTGGCAGATTTCTCAAAAAGAAGTAAAAATAACCTAATGCAGTGCCTACGTGCCAATTCCCCAAAAGAAAGTAACCATTATGCGTTGCAAACATATACTAATAAAAAAATAAACTGGCAGATTTTTCAAATTGCAACACATAGGTGATGGAGCCCAGGTAAGGACACACCTCGGGGACAGGGGAGGGGCAGGCATGTTGGAGCCGGACCACTGAATCAGAAGTCTGTCCACACACTCGCAACTGTTTTTTCTTAGCTGAATGACTCGCTTCTTTTCTTTGGCCGAGGCGGGGAGCTGGGAGAGACGGAGGACTTGCGGTGGCCCCGCGGGGGCGAGCGAGCCGCGCAGCTCCGCGTCCCAGGCCACGCAGGCAGGCGAGGGCTCGGCGGCCGCCCCAGGCCTGCAGCGCGGGCCCCGCCCCCAGGGGGCTGACGGACAGCCGGCTCCTCCAGTCGTGTCTTGCAGGGGGCGCCGGGGTGGCCAATGAGCAGGCGCTGGGGCGGGGCGGGGCCGCGGCGGGGCGCCGAGCGGGCGCGGCGGCGTGCAGGGCCGCACAGCAGAGGGACCTGGCGGAGCGGAGGAGATGGGTGCGCCCGCCGGAGCCGGGGCGGTGGTTGCAGCCTCCGACCGCAGACATTGGCTGTGGTCGGTGCTGGCGACGGCGCTCGCGCTCTGTGAGTGAAACCGGGCCGGGGGTGACGGTGGTGGCGGGTGGCGGGCCGGCGGGCGCGGGGTCGCCGGGCGGGCGCCTAGGTGGCGGGCAGGGGGCGCGGCCTGCGCCGGGGCCGAGCGCAGGGGCCGGCGCCACCTTCTTCTCCCGGGACCTCGCTGTGGGAGGGGGCGCCTCCCGGGGCTCCCCGGGGTGCCCTCCCTGCCTCGCCCGCGGCGTTCCCCCGGGACGCCGTCCGAGGACCGGGATCGGGCGATCTCCACCTCTGGGAGGTGGCGGAAGGTGGCAGGTTTTCCAATTGCGGGGCCTTTGTTGGTTTGTTTCCTTGTTCCAAGCCAGTGTTTTGTTCTACCTTGTGAGGTCTGCTAGGAATGTGCTCGGGTCCATTCTTGTAAGCTTTCGGAATGGGAGAGCCCTGCAATCTCTCATTTGTCTTATTTCTGGCGTCTGTAAGGCACCCAGCAAAAATTTACGTTACTGCTGGACTAGAATGCAAAGAACAGGGATACCAGTGAGATGGCCTGGCGTAAAAGAATTTGGTCAGATCCATAATTCCATGTCTAATTCCGTGTCTAATTAGACAAGGTACAGAACATTTTAAAAGCAGGATTTTATTTAAACCAAATATTCTGACTCAAGTTTAGGGGCGATCTCTGGCTCGATTATCGGAGTTGTTTTATGGACCTCGGGGGTGGTGTCTTGCCGCAGGACTTTTTTGTGTTGTTCAAAGTTACTCGTTTCTGTTTCAGTATTTGGTTAAGTAATGGTTATAAAAAGGGCCCACTGCTAAGAAACAACGATTTTTTTCCTTCTTCCCTTTTGTTTTCGCAAAACCTCAGTTGCTTCACAGGATCTGAATATCACAGTTCACTCAGTAATTTCTTTCATGGAAAAGTCCTTTCATGGCAAGTGTTTGGAACCGGGGCAAATAGAGGAAGTTCGGTTGGATTACCAAGAGTTCGTTTAAACTAGTGACTCCGGGGGCTCTATAGTGGAGCCAGGAAAGTCTCCTCACCCTGCAGAGTTGACAGATAAAGACGCTTTGTGTATGTAAGACGCGATCTTCTTCTAAGCAAAAAGAAGATGTCATAGTGTGTTTTTTGGTTGCTGGTGGTTGTATCGGTGTTTGAGGAAGCAAATAGAAAACAGCCTAAAAGTAAGGTTTATCAGAAATCCTTTGTATGCCAGGGAGAATTATAATGTGTGAAGTCAGGCATTGTGGGGAGGACAGAGCAGTTAGGATGATCTTAAACTCGGGGTACTAAACCTCGCAGAACTGGGCAACACTTATTCCACTCGAAGACTGGCCTTGAACTCCTGGCTCAAGCAGTCCTTGTGCCTCAGCCTCCCCAGTAGCTGGGACCACAGGAGCATACCAGTGCGTCTGGCCAGGAAAGCTTGATGCAGACAGTTATTCTACAGACATCTGTTAAGCACCTTTTTGCAGCTAACTGATCGAGGAAGAACAGTCGCAGTCATCAAGTAGCTTACAGTTCAGTGGGAGAAACACTGTGATAAGTACTGTAAGAAGTTTTTTGACACAGGTGTGCAGGGGGAACTTGAAGGAGGGGCATCAACCTGACCGAAGTTCAGGGGCCAGGAGGAAGGGCTGTTTGGAAGGAGTACGCCTTGGGGAAGATAGTACAGGTAGGAATGCATACAGCGCAGATTAGAGTTAGGAATAAGCCTGCAGGTCGTTCTGTGGGGTAGAGGTTGGGTTAGGGATGTGGTGGGGGCTGAGACAGGAAAGCCAGCTAGAGGCACTGAGTCACGAGGAGCTTGGTCTGCCACCCTGGAAATCAGTGAAGGATGGTTAGAGTGGTGTGAGGCTGAGGCCGGAGAAACTGCAGAGTGATGTAATCTGGAGGAGGAAGAGAAAGACCTGAACGAAGGCTGTGGGATGTGAAGAGAGATGCACGAGCTAGTGAGAAAGTAGATTTGATAGGGCTTGGGGACTGACTTGACATGGGCTTGAAAGAGCAGGTGGATAAGACGATCCATAGGAGTGGGGCTTGGGAAGATGGGCATATTTTCAGAAGATGGAGCTTTTCACAGATGACGAATGTGAGATGGGGGAATAGGAGTGTCAGGGAAAGATGACAGAAGCACATTTGAATATGTGGAGTTTGAGATGCTGCTGAGACATCCAGATGGAGACTTGGAGGACAGCTGGGTACCAGGCTCCGGAAGTGAGGAGAACGGTCTGGTTAGAAATGCAGAGTTTAGAGGTTTTGTGTGACCAGGAGTTAAAGCTTGGATTCCTTGGTTGAGGCCATAATTACGTGATATGTGAAGGAAGTAGCAGAGAGATAGAGCCCTGGGGTAAATGGAACCTGACTGAGAAAGAAGCTTCATGAGTAAAGAAAAACCTATTACAGAGTTCGGATTTTAAGAAGACCGAACGTGGTAACAGCTGTAATCCCATCACTAGGGAGGCTGAGGCAGGAAGATCACAAATTTCAGCCCAGCCTGGGCAATTTAGAGACTTAGCAAGACCCTGTTTTGAAATTAAAAAAAAGAAGGATGGGAATGTAACTTGGTGCAAAAAGACTCTGGATTCAATCCCCAGTACCACAAAAGAAAAAAGAAAGAAGGAGAAACAACAACCAAGAGTGAAGTTTTAAGAAAGAGGAAGTGGTTTGCAGTGGAAAGAGATTAAATGTGATTTTCACTGAATTTAGCAGCTAAAGTCTTTGATAACCTCTAGATAGGAATGAGTACGTAGTTTATGAAGAATAAATCTCCGTAATTTTTATCGCCCAATGCAATTAATGGCTTTGCTATCCATCTAATTGCTCAACCTAGAAACTCAGGATCCGCCTGTGATTCTTTTCTATCCCTCAATACCCCACATCCAATCAGTTCTCCTATCTCTAAAATAGATCTGGCTGAATGTAGTGGTCCACACCTGTAATCCCAGCACTTTGGAAGGCTGAAGCAAGAAGATCACAATGTGAAGCCCAGCCTGGGCAACATGGTGACATACCAAGACCCTGTCTCAGAAGTTAAAAAGGCCTGGGATGTGGCTTAGTGTGAAGGTCCTGGGTTCAATCCCCAGTACCACATTAAACAACAAACAAATAAGATACATCTGGTATTGATTTCCCCACCCCCATATCTCCACTTCTAGCATTTTAGTCCAAGTTGCCATAATTTCTTGCCTATTTTACTGTGATTGCCTCCTAGCTGGTCTGCCCATTTCCTCCTCTTGGTTCTTCTCAATCCATTTTTATACAACTACAAGAATGATTTTGTCAAAATACAAATCAGATCATGTTGCTTTCTTGTATAAAATGCTTATTGGTTTCCCATTGCACTTGGAATGAAATCCAGATTTCTCCCCACGGCCTTACCAAAACTGTGCGTGATCTGTTTTCTGTCTACTGCTGCGACTTTAGCTTGTGTCTCTTGTTGTCTTGCTCTCTATATTCAAACCACACTGCCGTCTGTCTGCTCCCTGACAGCCAGCCTCACCTCAAGACCTTTGCATTTACTCTTCCTGATGCTTGGTATGCTCTTTCCTGGAACTGCCCAGGGTGGACCCCTTTTGGTCACGGAAGTTTCAGCATATATGTTGCTTCTGGACCACTCTGTCTCATGAAGGCCCTTTTTACTTCTTTATTGTAATTTTCAGCTGTGTGGTTTTTCTTCTCTTTTCTCTTCCATCTGCGTCTAGGACAGAGGTAGCACATGTCTTGTTTATGGAGTGCCCTTGTGCTTAGCACAGTGGCGATGACAGATGCTAGCAAATACTACTAAATGACAGTGAGACACAGGCATGTCTTGACGGCGATTTGTTAATAGTTTGAAATATATAATTAGGATTTAGTGTGGCACATAATGAGTATTCAGTAAATGTTCATCAAAAGATATTTTTTCCAAGTGTGATTTCTCACACTATCTGATTATTTTCCCTCTTTAATTATAATTTCATAGTCCTTCAGAGATGTAAGGAATACTTTTTTTTCTCTCTTTTTATTTTGAGACAGGGTCTTGCTAAGTAGCCCGGGCTGGGCTGAATTTGTAATCCTCCTGCCTCAGCCTGCTGGAGTGCTGGGATGATGGGCATGTTCTACCACGTCTGGTTCATGAATTAACATTCACGGGCTACTTTAAACACCATGAGTTTGAAATTGCTAGTTACTATATATTTATTTTATCACATTGTTGCACCTAAGTGTTTGTGTTTTATAAATAGGTTTTTTTTTTTTTATAAATAGGTTTTTTTTAAAAAAAATTTTGATGCTTTTTGACCAAATTTAGACTTGAAACTTTAGACTTGTGGTTGAAGGGTCCCAAATCTTGTTACCAATTTCCTCAGCTAGCAGAGGTTTTACATGACCAGGAGTTAAAGCTTGGATTCCTTGGCTGAGATTGTCAAGGGAGAATATATGAAGAAAATAGAGAGATAGAGCCCTGGGGTAAATGGAAAGAAAGAAGCACTCTGCGTAAGAGAAAAACTAAGAAAGTTTGATGTGGAGTGCTGCTCTGCCATAAAGAAAGGTAAACTTGAGTCATGTGTAGGAAAATGAATGTACCTTGTGATATAAAATAAATTAGACACACAAGCTTTAAGTATCACATACTTCCTCTTACGTGAGACACCCAGAGTAAAAATAGAGCAAAAGAAAAGATAATAGGAAGTGGGGAGATAGATCTTTCTCAAAGGGGAAGGGGCGCAAGAGATGGGGAGGAGGAAAAAAGCAATTGGGATGTGTTATGTACATGTACCAACTTTCTACAAGGAATATAAATGTGATGTACTACACACATGAACTAATAAAATGAAAAAAAACAAAACAGGAAAAGCTGAGTGCGGTGTGGTGGTGCATCCCAGTACCAGTACCTATTTACTAGTTGGGATTGTAAACTAAAAATTTAAGGGACTAGGGAATGTAGCTCACTGGTAGACTTCTTGCCTGGCATGTGAAAGACCCCAGGTTTGATCTCCAGCACTGCAAAAACCCAAAACAAAAAAAAAACACCTTATATTTTTAAAATATATATTAACCATGTATATCAATATATATCTATATATAGATATCTTCCACTTGTCTCTACCCCAACGCCAGGATATTCACTCAGCCCACATGCTGCCAAAAAAGAGGGAATTGAGACAAATTTAAATGAAAGCTGGCTATGTAAAATATATATAAATGTAAATTGGTTTTCATGAGCTCATTATTTATTCCATTAAATGAACAACCACAGGGCACCAGGCACTGTTTTACGGACAGGGTACTGCAGGGAGTTTAGGTTCTAATGAGGAGTGTCAGACAGGATATGCGTACTCAAATAAATAATGCATACCAAAGGGCAGATTAAATCCCTGAGTCACCTCTTTTAAGAAAATATGATTCACCTACTATGAGAATTTGCAGTAATTTTTTAAATATGGAGAATTCTTATTTCCATTACAAGATATTTTTGAAACTTACAAAGGATTGTATTGTAGGATGTCTGTAAAGGTTGAGCTTTAAAAATGTGATTCCTACTGAGCTTTAAAAATGTGATTTAATTAAGGAAGTGCAGCTTTGCAGATGTACGGCTGCCTCCCCTCCATCTAGTAAATGCACTGTCTACCTACTAAAGATCTCTACCAAAGATCTCTCGAATTTCTTTCTGGCCTCCTGAGACTATTAGTTCCACTACAGTCACAGCTCCTGGGTAAGAGCCTCCTAACTGGGGCCCAGGAGTTTTGAAATGTACCTTTTTCCTGAGAGTTTGAATTCTGCATGTAAGGCATGCATCTCACCTATACCTCAGCCATGGGAAGACCATCGATGTCATTTCAAATGAGAGAATAAGCTGGGCGTGTTGATGCATGGCTGTAATCCCAGCACTCAGGAGGCCGAGGTAGGAGGATTGCTGCGAGTTCGAGGCCAGCCTGGGCTACATAATGAGACCCTGTTTCAAAAAACAGAAAAACACAACAAAGCAACAAAACAAAAAATCAAAAGGGAGAATCAAATGGCTTGCTTTGGCATAGAATTTGTTACACATTAGTTTGGTCATTTGCCCTCCATAAAGGGAATTTAATTATTTGAAGAACTAGAACCATCTCCTTGAGGGCTCAGGCATTACGTGACTGTGACTCATAGTCCCTGAGGCTGGTGAGATATAAGGCGTCCATATATATATATATATATTTTTTGAGTGATATCCATTTTTCCTGCTCCTCTTGTTTTTTGCCAAGAACCTGGTATTAACGATGCCCTGGAGTCCCGACAGGAGTCCTTGGGATTTTTACTGCAATAGGAGGGCAGAGGTCATTTGGTTTTCAGACCATTCTTAGTGCCTAAATTGAGAAATTACAGTTTTTCTCCTGGGACCTTTATGTGTTTGCCCTTAAACTCTTGTATTGAATGCATAAGACTGCTATAATTTTTTATCCTTTGGAATTTTCCCTTGGTCCCATTAAGACCTTTAACCAGGATGATTTCATTGATAAATTATAATTCAGTAGTTGACTCTTTTTTTTTTTTTTCTTACAAACTCAACAGTCATTTTTGAAATTGTGATACTCTATGACAGCTCAGACCTATTGTCAGGGCATATAACTTGAGTAGTTTTCTAGCAATGGTGATTCATTGTGCCCAATCTTTAGTTAGCTGATTGAGGTTAGAAATGTAGTGTGTCTTTGCTGATCTTATCAATTGTGATGGGCAAAATTGCCCTTTCGAGTGAAATCCACAACTTCAGCTTTCTTAGTTCATGTTACAACTAGCTGATTAAATTTTGACCAACTTCAAGTCAGGTGTGCTGGTGCATGCCTGTAATCCCAGCACTCGGGAAGCTGAGGCAGGAGAACCTGGAGTTTGAGGCCAGCCTAGCTTGCATAGTGAGACCCTATCTAAATAAGCAAAACCAAACCAAACAAACAAAAAAACCTTTGAAGAACTTGGAATGAACATTTTCTCTGCTGGAACTCTGATAGTCTAGTTAGGGAATTGGGCAGGTTATTAAGTATGCTTAAACATTTTAAAAGATACTTTTCTAAAACCTTAGTAAGTGTATCTTTTTTTCAAATGTTAAGAATGTAGCTCAGTGAGAGGGCCCTGGTTTCAGACCTCAGCGCTGGGTCAGTTCTCAGTGACTGCGAGTTTACGCTTGATCTTAGCCAGGAAGCCGAGATAGTGACCGCAGGATTAGAAGCGCCCTGGCGAGGCTTGCTGACCTCTGCACACTGGAGAAATGAGGGCATGCTGTTGAGTACATGCTGTTGTGAGCGGAGGTCTCCTAGCTCCCTGGTTCCTTCCAGCTCCCCAGGTTGCAACCTTAAAGGCATAGTGTCTGTTTATTGGGCCATATCCATAAAGTCAACTGACCAAGTTTATATTCCTTCTACCATGCTCCCGCCCCTTACTATCCATCCCCACACATCTGTCTGTATAAACTGGAACATCGGGCACAGGAGTTCTTTTGGATTGTGTGTATCTCCTTGTGGGTCACACTGTGGGACTTGAGTCTAGTTACAGGTTTAGAGTAAAGGGGCTGTGGGGCAGGTTCTTTTTTGGGGGGTGTTGGGGATCAAACTCGGGGCCTTGAGCTTGCTAGGCAAATGCTCTACCACTTGAGCTAAATCCCAAACCCCCGTGGGGCAGGTTCTGAGGAGAACGGGCAGTGAATTTCGGCACAGGCTTTAGGGGAGGCCATTAAATTGGCTTAGGCAAAGCAGGATTAATTTCTTTCTTTCTTTTTTTTTTTTTTTTTTTAAAGGAGGAAAGGTTTATTGTAGCTCAGTTTGTAGAGGTTTCAGTCCATGGTCAGCCTGCTCCACGGCAAGGTGGCATGGCAGAGAGGAAATAGTCCACGGCAAACAGGTGGGAGACGTCAAAGCAGGAAGCAGCAGCAGCAGAAGCAGCAGCCAGTATTAATTTCAGAAAAGAGTGCAGTGACTGCTTTTACTGCAAAGATTCGTCAGAATTTAGGGGTTCATGTCTCCAACTACTTCAGGGTCTTGGTCCGTGTCCCCATTTGACTTCTCAGGGCCCCCCTCCTTCCCAGTCACCAAATACCCTTACTTTAGCAGTTGACACCCTACAAGAGTGAGAATCGAGTTCATGTGGTGATTCAGCCACTTGCAGGGTGAGATTCTGGGTTCGAGTTTCAGTAATCTCAGCTCTGCAGCTGAAGGGCCTCTTTCAGAGCAGATGTGGGTTTCTAGTCAGTAATACAGTGCTTGAGCTGGGAATTTCAGTCCTTCCTTTTCTTCCCTCACTTTGTCCAGTGACAGCAAAGGGCCAATCAGGAGCCATCAGCCAATTTCATTATACTCAGTAGTTGGTGAAAAACGTTCAGAGAAAATAATATGTTAAACAGTTACCTACCTAGCACCTTGCCTCTTATAAGTGTTTTAACCGGAAGTATCCAGTGGTGATGTTTTGCATATATCTCTATTGCCATATCATGCCGTGGACTATTAGTGCACACTTTGCTAGAAGAAATAGACTCGTTAGTGTCTTTCGATCTAACCTCGTTAGAGAGTTAATTCCAGAAATCCCAGAATCAGTCCCGAAAACACTCTGAGATTCTCTTCTTCTAGAACCTGTCTAGTATCAAAATCTGTGTCAGTAAGGTTCTCCCAAGAAACAGAAATAACTGTGTGTGTGTGTGTGTGTGTGTGTGTGTGTGTGTGTGTGTACAAGCTTTACAGAGAGAGGGAGAGACAGAGAACTGTGATTTTAAGGAATTGGCTTGTAGAATGTAGAGCCTTACCAGATTCTTTCTCAGAGAGGTCAGTCTTTGTTATTTTAGGACTTCAACCGATTGGATGAGTCCAGCTCATATTATGGAGGGCAGTCTGTTTACTGAAAGCCTACCAGTTTCAGTGTTCACCTCATTCAAAATACACCTTCACAGAAACATCCAGAGTGCTGTTTAACAAAATATCTAGGCGCTGTCACCTGGCCGAGTTGACACATAAAATTAACCAGTAATGAGTAATAAGAGATAAGCCACAAGTAGGGGTCAGATGGTTGGTTTCTTGTGATCCTAGTTTTTTTCCTTTGCTATCAGTTTTGGCACTTACTGTTCACATTTTCTGTGATTCAGCTTTCTGTTACTGTGAAAACTACTCAATATAATTAACTTAATATGGGAAAAGGGTTATTTTGGTTCATAGTTTCAGGGGTTTGGGGCCACGGTTGTTTTAGGCTGGAGGTAGCACAGTACATCATGGAAGAGCAGGTGGTGGAACAAAGCTGCTCACCTCCTGCCAGTCAGTAAGCAAAAAAGAAAGAGACAGGAAGAGGACAAGGTGCCACTATCCTCTCCTAGGGCACACCCCCGAGTGACCCAACTTCCTCCCGGCAGTGCCCACCTCATAAAGGTTCTGCTGCTTCCCAGCAGTACCAGGGGCTGGAGACAAGCCGTTAACCCATGTGCCTCTGGGGACATTCTGGATCCAAACTATAGCGTATCATACCTCAGTACTATGTGGTTTCCACCTTTGTTCTGTGTGGCACTTCATTAAAGACCATCGATGTTGCCAAGCCGACTAAGGTGTTTCAGGCCTCGTCTTTCTGGTCCTCTTTGCTTTCCTTGCCACCGTTGACCTCTTTAATCCTGTTTCCTTTTCCTTCGTGACATGGCTCTGAGTCTCTTCTTTAGGTTCTCTGCCCACGTCCCAACTTGATTTCCCTTAGGTTCTGCTGGTCTCACCCTGTGCTCATTTTTGCAAATTCCTTCTGTTTTTTGGCATTCTCATTTTTTATTTGTTTTACTACAATGCCCGTCTGGCAGAAACAGACACTTGGTAAGGATTTGTTGACTAAACGGTGACTTTCCCGTACATCCCCAGTGCTCTGACATGCAGACTCTTAGGAAGTGATCATCACTCACCACAGTACACATGTCTTAGTCACTTTTTTGTTGTTGAGACTTAATACCCAACACTAACAAATTAAAAGAGGAGAGATTTATTTTGGCTCAGTTTTTTAGAGGATTCAGTATATAGTCTGCTGGCTCCAGGGCAAAAGCCCTGTGGAGAAAGAGTCGGTGGAGGAAAGCTGCTCACATCATGGTGACCAGGAAGCAGAGAGAGAAGAGGAAATCTGAGGAGGAGAGACACCCTTCTAAGTCATGCTCGCCGTGGCCCACCTCTCTGACCAGGCCCCACGTCCTAACAGCACATTCGGCTATTGTGCGTCATAATCCGGTCACCTTTCAAAAGCCCTTCCTGTGAGTGTATCAGGCTCTTAGGAGACATCTAGATATAAACCCTAACAACAAATATCTCTGAATGTCCAAGAACCTCAGATGCTGCATGCTTAGAACTTCCTTCCATCTGTCTCTCTTTGCGCTGAGCCTCCGCCTCATCTCCTGGATATTGTTCTTGTGTCCTACTATCCCAGAAATGTGGCCATCATCCTACAGTCCCTTCTTTCCCTCACTTCACATTCCTGGATTTCATCTGAGTCCTGCCAATGTTTACCTTCTGTTGCCACATCCACTGCTTCCTGTCTGCTGGGCTGGAGTGAGTGCCTGTCATTTACTGTTTTATTGCAGGAGGCTCCAAATGATTGTCCTAATGCGAGTCTTGCCTCCGGTCTCTCTTGTGGGTGAACTTATTGGGCTACTCCTCTGCTGAGATCTCCCACCCGCCGTGATCTGGGTGATAGAGCCAGGTCCTCCATTCGACTTTCCTGCCTTCGTTCTGCTCTTCCCTTCCTTGAGACACTGTTGTATGTTTCCTCAGTTTTGTGTATGGTGTCTGCACTCTTCTGATTATCTTTGTCCCTGTGCATCAAGATAGGCCCCCAGTTATCTTTCCCATCTCAGGTGTAATCTGGGTTTTATGTTCTTTCTGTTTTGGAACTGAGGATTGAACTCAGGGCTTTTGTGCTGAGCTACGTCCTCAGCCCTCTTTATTTATTTATTTTTTTTTAATTTTGAGACACCAAGTTGCCCAGGCTCGGCTGGAACTTTTGACCTCCTGCCTCAGCCTCCCAGAGTGTTGGGATTACAAGCATGTACCACCACACCCGGCTTCAGATTAATCATACCTGGCAGGTCTCCCCAGGCAAGGCCAAGAACCCGCCTCTTAAACTTCCTATCACTTTATTTAATACTATCTTTCTATATGATTGCCTCCTCTAAATGCAGGAACTGTGTTTCATTCACATTGGGTCTCTAATGCTTAGAACGGAGAGTTTGGTACACATTAGGTGAACCTTGAGCTTAACCCCAAGTGGGAACTGAAGCATGAGAGCAGACACAGTGAAAGTGGGGACAAGTGCCTCCCAGGACTGGGCATCTCCAGATTCAGGTCAGAGCCAGTTTTCAACTTTGTTGTTTCCATGTGGATGTGATGGTGACATTGCTCAGGGGAGGAACCATGGAGCTGGGCTCTCCAGGGCATTATATCCGGTAAGATGATAATGTTGGCTCATAAACGTACAGTGGTATTTATAAGTGCTGCGAGGTTGGAGTGCTTAAGTGCATTGGGTTTTTAGTGCATTTTCTCCCGGTGCCAAGATAGATCCTCCTCATGGTCACCAAGGGGACCTGGGACCAGCTCGGGGATGTTTATTGAATGACCTCAGCAGCTCTGGTCATCGAGCTGTGTAGCCTGAAATACTCTTCTCCCCACGGTAGGAGCATGACACCAGATGTCTTGGGCTGGCCAAGTCACCCTCATCACTGGATGGTGCTGCAGCACGCTGACCATTACACTTGGGGGTTTCGCATTGCTTTTCCTGGACTTGAGACTTTATCTGAGTAGATTAGCTGTACAGCTGGCCAGTGTTGTCCATTGAATGTCATATTTCTTGTTCCAAAATTCATGACACCTCTTTTCTTCCCTCTGTCCCTTCTTCTCTCTCCCTTTCTGCTTCAACTAAAAAGTCTATGTTGGTGTCAGAGTATTAATTAGACTAATTTTATATGGAAAGAGCACTGGATTTAGGAGTCAGAATGTTCAGAAATGGGCATAAACACAGACAATGCTCACGTCTGCTAACAGCGCAGTCACACAGAGTACAGTGTGTACACGAGGGCTGATCCCCTGCTTGCTCACATTGCTCTACTTCCTGTTCTTTCTGCTGTTAGCAGCTGGAAATGCATCACCTTTGTCTCATGTTTGTGATTCTGTGACTTTTCCTCTAACATATCCATCTCCACGGGGGCCTGGGAGGGTCAGGGACATATTGATGGGTGGTGTGCAGTCACCATACTTGCTGTGTGTGACCTGGAATTATTTAAATGGAGGAGCTTTTGAGTTTCCATTTTGCTGAAAGTGTAAGATAGGTGGTTTACCTTGCACAGTTGCAGAGATTGGGCTCTGCATTTCCCTGCAGGCGCTGCTGCCCTCAAACATGAGCGTTGGCCTGACACCCAGGAACAGCCCTGTGCCTGGGGACTCCTCTCCCTCGCTCTCCGGCCCCCCATGCACCCCTCACTGACCTCTCCCCATGGAGCAGTCACCCACGGGAGTCAGGGCCTGCCTCTTGAGTTGTTCTTACTCCTTCTCCTTCCCTGCCATCCCTCTATCTGCCGTGACCCTTGTCGGTACCAGAAGAATCTCCTGGCTTCAATAATGATCCCTCCTCAAGCACGTCTCCTCTGCAGTCTCAGGCCCACTAGGACTTCCTGTCCCTCCCCACTCTCTATTTCCCACTTCCTGGCTATTCCTCTCCCTCTCCAGCCTGACTCCTCAGTCCATTGTTCCCCTCCTTCCGAAACTCTTCCTGCCTCGCCTTTTGTCCCTCATTGTTCCCACCTGGCAGTCCCTCACTCCTGGGAAACCTACCATCAGCTCTGTGTTCCTCTGCTTAGTGATTTGTTCCCTACTCCCTCTCTTTGTACTGGGGACTGAACCTACAGCCTTCCCCTTGAGCTACATCCCCAGCCCTTCTTTTTAACTTTTTTATTTTGAGACAGGGTTGCACTAAGTTGCCCAGGCTGGGCTAAATTTGTAATCCTCCTGCCTCAGCGTCCCAGTGTGCTGGGACTACAGGCATGTACTACCATGCACAGCTTATTATCACCCCCTTTTAGATCATTCTTGTACAGTACAGATAATCTCTAGAATTTCTAACATTAAGAAACCCTCCTTTGGCCCCACTACTCCCTTAGCCCAGTCTCTCTCAGAGACTGCTGATATTGCTGGACTTTGCATCTCACCAGAATTTCTCAGGAATGTCCACACTCCAGACTTTGCACACATCTCTCCCTTCCCCCACCTCACCATTGAACTCCTCATGTTTCTAGTGGATCCAAGTTGCCCAAAAGTGTCATTCCCTTCTCTGTGGCCACCTCAGGTGACTTTTCAGCCCCTCCTTTTTCCTCTTGGACTTATGACACCTAATCTCTGGTTTCTTCCCTCCTCACAGTCCGCTCCCATTCAGCCGCTTTCACACATCTCCCCACCCTTCCTCCTGCCCCAGCTGCTACGGATTGGACTCTTCCCTCTTAGTCCTGGATCGCCTCTTTCTCTGTAGTCAGTGGCATCTGCTTCTGGGGTTCTAAATGGCACCTTTGTGCCAATAATGCCTCTCTCTGTGTGCAGTGCTGATGTCTCAGCCTCAGACCTGCATGTCCAAGGACCTTCTTGACTCCATTTGGCAGTCTCGAGGTTTCACAGACAGATCAAACTTAGCACTTCTAGAAAATTCAGGTTGCTTTCTTTTCCAGTTAAATCTCAAGCTCTGTAAGCACCTTTATCCATTCGCTCAAGAAACCAGGAATTATTCTTGACTTGGCCTTTTTCTCTGTTACCACATCTATTCTGTGTGCTAGACATGCCATCTGTTATCCATCTCTCTCATCTCTTCTCTTCCAACCCAATTCACCACTGCACTGCAAGCCTCTTCTCCATGTTTTCCAAGCACTCTTTGTTAAAGAGGCTACCTTTCCTCCAGCATAAGCTTTTGGCCTCTTTGTCAAAGGTCAGGTAGCTGAGTGTGCTTAGAGTTGTTTCTGCATCCGCTCTTCTGTTCTGTTGATTCACATGTCTTTTTTTGATGCTATTGTCTGTTTTTATTACTGTAGCTTTGTAGTATAATGTGAAATCCAGAACTGTAATTCCTCCTGCCTCACTCTTGTTACCTAGGATTCCTTTTGCTATTCTAGGTCTCTTCTGGTTCCATGTGAATTTTAAGATTGTTTTCTCTAGTCCTGTGAGGAATGCTGTTGGTATTTTGCTTGAAATTGCATTAAATCTGTATATCAGTTTTGGAAATATGGCCATTTTCACTATATTGGTTCTGCCTGTCCACAAACAGGGCTATCTTTCCATTTTCTATTTTTCTCTTTGATCTCCTTTTTCAGAGTAGTACTGTAGTTTTTTTTTTTTGGAGAGGTCTTTCACTTCCTTAGGTTAATTCCTAGGTATCTAGTTTTTCATAATGCTATTGTGAAAGGTATTAGTTCCATAATTTTTTCCTGGTGAATTTTTTATTATTATTATTATTAAATTTATTTTAACGGTACATTTTAGATGTACATAGTGATAACATTCATCATAGGGGATTTGTACCTGTACATGATATATTTTGTTACTCTTGGTGAATTTATTATTGATGTACAGGAACACTATTGATTTTTGTGTGGTGACATTGTATCCTGCTATGCTACTGAATTTGGTCATTAGTTCTAGGGAGTCTTTTGCTGGAATTTTTTGGGTCTTCTGTATATATAGGATCATGTCATCTGCAAATAATGGTAACTTTTTTGGGGGGTGCTGGAGATCGAACTCGGGGCCTCGTGCTTGCTAGGCAAGCGCTCTACCACTTGAGCTGAATCCCCAACCCTTTCCGTAAAGTTCTTGGAGAATTTGGCAGTGCCTCCTTCGGGACCTTGACTTTTAGTTGGTAGTTTTTGTTTTTGTTTCTGTTTTTCTTTAATCTCATTGCCTGATATTGGATTATGCAGGGGGTTTTGTTCATTTGGTTTTTTGTTTCTTTTGGTGCCGGGGGTTGAACTCAGGGCCTTGCGCTTGCTAGGCGAGCACTCTAACCACTGAGCTAAATCCCCAGCCCTATGCAGGGTTTTTATGTATTCTTGGTTCTTTGGTAGTTCATATGTGTCTAGGAATATATCCATTTCTTCTCAGTTCTCCTATTTTATTAGAGTACAGGTTTTCAAAGTAGTTACTAGTAGTCTTCTGGATTTTGGCAGAGTCCGTTGTGATTTTACCTTTTTTGTTTCTAATTGCATCAAATTGAGTCTTTTCTCTCCTTTTTTTTTGGTAAGATTGGCTGGGGGTTTGTCAATTTTGTTTATTCTTTCAAAGAACCAGCTCTCTGATTCATTGATTCCTGTATTTTTTTTTTTCTTCTCAATTTCATTGGTTTCTCTTCTGATCTTTACAATATCTTTCCTTGTACTATCTCTGGGTTTGGATTGTTCTTGTTTTTCTAGGACCTTGAGGTGCATACTTAGGTTATTTATTTGGGCTCACTCTGTTTTTTTGATGCAGGCATTCATGGCTGTAAACTTCCCTCCTAAGACCGCTTTCATTTTGTCCTGTAGGTTGTGGTGTGTTGTACTGGCATAATCATTTGATTCTAGGAACTAATTTCTTCCTTGATTTCTCCAGTGACCCACTGATTATTCATTTTGTTTAATTTCCATGTGTTTGCATAATTTCTGTGATTTCTTTTGCCATTGATTTCTAGTTTCACTGTACTGTGATCTGATAATATGCATGGAATAATTTTGATTCTTTGTCAGCCTCCAGTTTTTGCTGTTTGGCTTCCAGTCTTTCTCTTTGGTATATGTTCCCTAAAGCAAATGCCCTGCAGAGAATTAATGTTCTCACTGTCAAGATACACAGCAGCAGGGGCATGTGTTCAGAAACCTTCCAGCTCATGGTGGACCAACCGTGCATTTATTCCCTGTGAAGTTAGCTTCCCCCGGATACATGTACAGAGGAGGCAGCTGGAAGATCTCAGCTGGTCTAATCATATCAGGTCTGATTTGCTGCCTCCGTTTTTGCAGTAGACGGTCTGACTGCTCTGCTCTTTGATCTGTCAAGGATGTAGATCTTCCTTTGCTAATCAACACAGACCCCCAGTGAGGGAGGACATGACTGGAAATGTTTTTTTGCAAAACAGCTTTTATCAGGAGCCGGTGAAGGGAACAGATACTTGTAAAGGATTGTTTAAGTGATACATGCTCCATTTTTTTCTTTAGCTGCTCCTTGCTTTGTTGTTCGTAGTTCTTGGACCTTTGGGCTGTGGCTCCTTACACAGTTGCTTTCTTTGACATTATACTGGGTTGTCACATCAGCATTTTTGTAAAGGGCTATCAGGAGAGCCTGCTTTATAAAACTCACTATTGGCTGTTGTAGGGTGTTGTTGGGGTCATTCCCTTCGTGTCACTCAGGATGTTCAGTGTAAAGTTGCCATGTGAGAAGCTTCATAACAGCCAGTGTCTAGCTTCCTGGGTGTCCAAGTTCTATTCCTCTACCCCTGACATCGCTCTTTCATTTTGTGTTTTGCTGAGTCTGTGTTTTACATGTTGTATTTGTTTACAGTAAGCCACATCAACTCCTTCATAGAAGTGGGCAGGGTATAAATAAGAGCAAAGATGCCTCTTGTTTCCGGGAGTTTAGTCGCACTGTTTTCCATGGCCATGGTCCTGGTTGACGTGGCTCTGGCTCTGTGCACTCTGACTTCAGCATTCTTGCTTCAAGATTGCTGTAGAGCACCTTCCAGGAGAGCAATCTTGTCGAGGTGGGCTGGCAGCCTTGGGGTCCTCTGCCGTGGCACTGCTGGCTCCCCAGTCCTGAAGCTAGCCAGTCCCGCGTAGCCGAGTACAGCTGGGTATCACAGAGCTCTTTGAGAACGGCCAAGCCTGCAGCTGCTTAGAGTCCATTTGGAGCAAGAACTGATATACATGGAGTAATGGGGCCAAGCTTCTGGACTCATCACTAATGCAATAATTGCTCGGAGAAGGGAGAAGCTATTGTCCGTGTAAAGCGTTTCCACTGTCCAGAAGGACTGTGTTGCACAAATACACGGAAGCATCCTTGCAGCTGCTGATTTATTTATCCAGAGTAGTTGGGGCTTACACTGGGCCGGGTACTCTTCTAAGACCTTTGTAAATATTAACTCATGGATTCTTGTAACAACACTTTGAGGGAAGTATTATAGGCTGACCTTTTCTTGTCTGAAATGCTTGAAATTAAGAGTGTTTCAGATTCTTTTGGATTTTGGCGTATGTAAAATAAGATGTTTTGGGGATTAGATCCAAGTCTGGACATCAGATTCATTTATGTGTTTGTTTCTTTTTTCTTTCTTTCCTTTTCTTTTCTTTTCTTTTTTTTTTTTTTTTTTTTTTTTTTTTTTTTTTTTTTTTTTTTTTTTTTTTTTTTTTTTTTTTTTTTTTTTTTTTTTTTTTTTTTGTGCTGGCGATCAAACTCAGGGCCTTGTGCTTGCAAGGCAAGCACTCTAACCGCTGAGCTAAATCCCCAGCCCGCTTCTTTTTTTGAGAGAGGGTCTTACTATGTGGTTCAGGCTGGCCTTGAACTCACTGTGTGGTCCAGGCTATCTCAAGCTCACAGTGATCTCCTGCCTCAGCCTCCCATTTACTGGGATTACAGGCATGGTCCACCTTGCCTGGCTTCATTTATGTTTTACGTACACTTCATAGCTATAGCTTGAAGGTATTTTTAGTGCAACTGTGTTTGCAACCTGTCACATGAAGTCAGGTGTGAAATTTGCCACTTGTAAAGTCATGTTGGTCCTCAGAAGTTTTGGATTTTGGATTTTTGAATTAGGGGTACTCAGTTTGTATTAGAATAAATTTACCTAGAAGAAACTGAGGCAGACAGTTTTTGCCCAGGATTAAACATCATTCTTTGTGGTCTCAAGTAGTTCTGGATCTTTCATAGTTGCAAACCAGAGTCACACAGTAGTTTTTCAGGAAATTTTTCTAGATACCTTACTAGAAACTTAACTTACTAGGGGGATAATTTTGGATGTGTGAAACAAATAATATTCATTAGCAAGTATATTGAAATAAAGTCCAAGATCCTCCAAGTAGATGGTTTGCCCACTTCCTCCTGCTCAGTCACATCTAGACCTTAATAAATGATGTTACTCCTGGGCGGGGTGGTGTTGCTGGTGTTGCTCCTCAGGAGACTGAGGCAGGAGGATTCCTTGAGCCCAGGAGTTCCAGGCTGGCTTAGGAGTGTAGTGAGACCCCATCGCTTAAAAAAGTTATCACGAACCCTTCCCAATAGGAAGTATTTTTATGTAGGTATTTCTTTAAATTTATTTCCATTGCATTGGGAGTAAAATCAGAACCGTAATATTTGTTGCCATCAATTCCTGAAAGAATGATGTGTTTTCTCCAGTGGGGTCCTCCTCTGCAAGGCAAAATGTGATGGGGGTGGGAATGTTGTCATCTGCTGAGATGGTCAGACTGTCACGTGCAGTCACCTGCCAGTCTGGGTGTGAGGTCAGACCTCACTTGGGAACCTGGCAGGCCTGAGGGAGTGCAGAAGGGTGACAGCTCTGCTTTCCCTTGACGTGGTGGGGTTGGGGGAGGAGCGCCTTCAGGCCGGGGCTTGTTTTGTGCTTCATACCTGTGCTGTGTGGACCCATTGGAGGAGCTACCAGACTGTTTCCCAAAAGCCTGCCCCATTTGTCATACAGAATTTTCTCCAACATTTTTTTTCCCCCAGTATTGAGAGTTGAACCCAGGGCCTTCACACTGAGCTACATCCTCAGACTTTTTTTTTTTTTTTTAAATTTTAAAACAGGATCTTGCTAAACCACTGAGTTGCCCAGGCTGGGCTTGAACTTGCAATCCTCCTACCTCAGCCTTCCAGAGTACTGGGACTACAGGCTTCAGCTACCACTTTGGGCTGTCTTTTATTACATCCATCTTTGTGGGTATGAAATGATATCTCACTGTGGTTTTCATATGCAATCCCCTAGTAATTGGAGATGTTGAGTATTTTTTCAGGTGCTAATTAACTATTTGTTTGTATGTCATCTTTGGCGAAATATCTATTCAAGTCCTTTGTCTTTTTTTTTTTTTAAAGCAATGTGTTTCTAGGGATTGAACCTAGGACCTTTGTACTGAGCTACATCCCAAGCCCTTTTTTAACTTTTTATTTCTAAATGGGGTCTCAGTAAGTCACTAACTTGCCGAGGATGAACTTAAACTTGTGATCCTCCTGACTCAGCCTCCCAGAGTGCTGTGATTTCAGTCAGGTGTGTGCCACCATGCCTGGCCTTTGCCTTAAAGAGTTTAATCAGAGCTCTTTATGTATTTGGATACAAGTCCCATATCAAAGATACAATTTGCCAATATTTCATCCCATTTTGTGGGTTGTCTTCTCAATTCTTTGGTTGTGTGAAGCACAAGTTTTTAATTTTGATTAGGTCCACTTTGCCTAATTTTTTCTTTTGTTGCCCATGGTTTCTTTGTTATAGCTAAGAAACCATTGCCTAATACAAGATCAGAAAGATTTTCTCCTGTGTTTTCTGCTAACAGTTTTATAGTTTTAGCTCTTACGTTCAAGTCTGTGATCCATTTGAGTTAATTTTTATTTATGGTGTGTCTACAGTTTGCTTTTTTCACTTAGTACTTTATCTTAGAGTCCATTTCATAACAGCACTAAAGAACTTCCCTACTCTTTCCTCTGTTGCTGTGGGATCCCCTTAGGTGGATATGGATACACCGTGGCTTCTTTAAGCACTCCCCATTGATGGAAATATACATAAATATTTGGGTTTGGAAATAATTGCAAAATATCAGTGTAGCTTGAAAAGTATTTCATGTTAATTTCATCAGAAGTTAGTCACAACCATTTGACAGACGTAGTGGTTCTAGGTAATTCTTGCAATCCAGAGGCTTTTCAAAATCCAGTCCTCTGTGGAGAATGACCCTGAGGAATGCCAGAGATTTTATTCTGTTAAACATTTACAGTGAGTCAGGAAGCAGATTTGGTTATATGAAAATATCTGGAAAAATACTTTTGGGTGAGCAAGGTGCTCTAAAATTTTCCCAGATGTTCTAAACTATATCCTGTTCGGATGCCTTAGTAGCCTTCATTCTTTGACTCTTTGTTGTCGTCTCTCTTTTTGTGTATAAATCAAAGTGAGTAATAATATAAACTTTGGGCAGTACAGCCAGCTGCTTTGTAAGCTGTAAAATATCTGGAGATTATGAAACATGTGGGTTTCTTTGTTAAAATAAAAGCTTGGAGGAAACCTTGAAATACACCAACACTTTACTAATCTTCAGAAGCTTATCTGGCCGCTTGAAAATAAACAACAAAAGGCCAACGGGAAGCTAAGATTAATATGACAAAGTCCAGTCCTCCAAGTGTTAACTTTTCCTTGTAACAAACACAGTTCTTCACTAAGAGACTCTTTACTCTGCTTTCATGTAGTTGTGTGATACACAAGAAACACCTTTGGGTGTGTTCAGATCCTATTTCTATTTTTTGTGGCTTGGATATCTTCTGTAAATTACACTTTCTGGGCTAGAGTTTTTCATCTGTGAAATGAACGGGAGCTGGAGGAGTCTCTAAGCCTGTAATAGGTCAGAGACTGTAATTAGGAGAAGGCGTCGGGTTGCTGGAGGCCAGCTGTAGTCAGCAGCGGAGGCCGACTGATCGGAGTGGAGCAGGTTGTAAGAAAGTTAAAAGTATTTACAAAAATTCAGAGATCACGTGGCTAGGATATCCAAATGGGGCAAATAGCCCCACCTACCTGTGTGGCCCCAGAGGGTCACTAATGCACACAAGTCCTAAGTTACCAAATAAAGGTTAAGTGAAATACTGTTTCTCTTTTCCATTTTTATTCAGATGTAATTTCAGATTTACAGAAAAGTTGCAAAAGAATGCAGAGAATGCCCTCTACCCTTCCCGCTGTTTCTCACATGCTGATGCTTCCCTGTGTTTTCCCACCCTCCCCACTCAGCAGCAGCAGGCTGCGTCTTTCTCTCTAAATACTTTAATGTGCGTGTCCTAGACTGAGAACTTCATCTTACATAACCACAGCGTAATTGTCAAAATCAGGGTGTAAATATTGGAGCAGTCCTGTTATTTAATGTGTAGACTTTATTCAGATGTTGTCCGTTTTCCTAGTAATGTCCCTTATAGCAGAAGAAAACCCAGAATTGTGTGTTTAACTCCACTATCATGGCTCCTTGGGCACCTTTAGTTCGTAGCTCCTCCCCTTTAATATTTTTAAATGTGTAGCACGTCGGCCACATTGGAATGGACCTTGCCTGCCTTGCCCCGTGTATTTGGCAGGAGTGGCGCAGATGTGCTGTCTCTTCTCACTGAGGAACGTGATAGAGAGACAAGGGATGGGGATCGCTGCCCTGCTCCATTCTGGTGATGTAGCTGTCTTTCCGTAATCGGTAACTGACTGCTGCTGGGCACTTTTTTGAAACCGTGTGTCTTGTTTTTCCTCAGATCTTCACTTCACTGTTTTACCTTCTTGCCAAGACAGAAGAAAAACATATATTTTAGCAAGAATCCCATCAGAATGCTCATGGCGTTAAAAATACAACTTCAGGGAACATACAGCAGTCATCTTATAAGAATCACATAGAATTCCTTATTACTAATTATTTCAGAGAAATCAGACATATGCAATACTTACTTTTTATTAATATCCCTCACATACCTGATGGTAATTTGAAGCTTATACATGTAAAAATAATTTGATTTGTTGGTAGTATTGCTTTTGTTTTTTGTTTTGTTTGAGCCAGGGTCTTCCTGGGTAGCCCAGGCTGGCCTGAAACTCATGGCGATCCTTCTGCCTCAGCCTCCCGAGTTCTGGGATTGCAGGTGTGTGCCACCACACCTGGTTTAGCTCATGTTTTTCTATCTCTGCAAAAATGCCCTTCCAATCTATCTTGATTCTTTTCGGTGTTCCAAAATAAAATGCAAGTGCATCTTCCATAAGCCATAAGGCATTCCTTGACCTCTTCATTTTTCAAACTTTGATTTTAATCAACTACAGTCTGTTATGTTAGGGAAAGGATTTAATAAGGACATGTAGGGTAGATAAGATGGTGTAAACGATAATTTGCATACACACTGGGAGGCCCGTGATCCTCTTTTCCTGTGCCCTGCACTGTGCCTGCACCCTCCGCCCTGCAAGTGCTGAGCCCCTTTTTATGCGTTCTTGTGTATGTGCCCATATATAGTATCTCATGAGCCCTCATCATCCTCCTCAGAGCCCAGTGCTTGTTAGCTACTCAGCATGTGAGCTGTTTGATTTTTTCTTTTTTATTCTAGTGAGTTTCGTATCACAGCAGGAAGGGGGACAGATGTTTCCATTTCGTCCTCCTAGTTCACTTCCTGTCCAAGTGTGAGCTTTTACACTTTGAACTCTTTCTGGCAGTGATAAATTGGTGCTGCTTCATCCAGACTCCTTTGCCAGATTCTTCTAGCAGCCAGAGAGCACTTGACTGGGGTTAGAGATCCATTTCAGAGCAAGATACTTTCTCTAATGTATTTTAGTTGGCGGCAGAGGTGGGGGAGGGAGCTTACATGGTTTTATTAACAATAACTTCACATTACAAGCATCCTACAAATTCAGCTGTTATCTGTTTGCTTGCTGTTTTGAATGTTCTTTGAGAGCTTTCTGATCGTGCTGGGCACACAGAGGCCCAGTGAGGTGTCATTGCCCCCTCAAAGAGCTGGGAGCCCGACAGGGTGGCTCCAGTTACCCGGCACCAGGACCCCACAGGGATTTTGCTTCTCATTGGAAGGGCACTTCCTGACACTGCAGCTAGACCGGGTATACGAGAGGTAACAAGGGTGGGGCAGAAGAAGAGGCGGTCCTGTCAGGGAGTGTTCTCCGAGGTCCTATCGGGCAGATCCACAGGCGGCCTGGAAGTGAGTGGCAGCGAACACCAAATGCCCAGGACCCATGCCCACGGCCAGGGCGAGGGAAGTGAGAGTGGCAGGTGCCAGCCGCAGCTGGTCTCGCTGCACAAAAGCCGGGTAGGGCATGTTGCTCTGAAAAGCCTAGTACCCTCAGCCTGGCACACTAGGCTTTTCAGAGCAAGATGCCCTGCCTGGCTTCGTGTGGTGAGACCCAGCTTCCCTCGCCCCAGCCGCAGTCATGGGTCCTGGGCACTTGGTGTGTCAGATAAGAAAGTGGCATTAACATATCTGCATGAAGTTCAGAGCAAATGATGGACCTGCCTGGACGATCACACAGGAAGTCATAGACGGGACCCCGAGAGTGCCATGGCGCTAGGAAAGGTGAAGTGTTTCTTCCCCATTTAATTCACTTCCCCTTGGTTGTTAGGATGTGGGTGCCTGTTTGTCTACTTTCAGCTTCTGTGGCAGCAGACTCTGGTTTTATACCCCTGAACTCACCGCGAACGTCTCCAAAGCAAGAGAGCCCGGCCAGCAGGCCCTCTTTGGTGGACTGTTTGGAGGTCCGGGCCCTGCGCTCTGGACCTTCCAGATGCAGGTGTGCCTTTCATTTGTTTCCCAAGTAGACTTCTAACCATTAAAAACATGGCAAACAACAACACGCACCCTCTTGGGGGATGATATACGTAATTTGGGACTTGAGGCCACGCCTTGTTAATTCAGGATGTCAGTGCAGTCTTCAAAAATATGGATTCGAATTTTGTAATTTTTTTGTATGCGTTTAAACTTTGTGAGTGTGTTATTAAGAAGGTAGACCACTGCTCTGGTCAGTTGAAAAAATCAGGACACGGACATTCCTTAATACTTACTTTACAGGCAAACATACCTTTACCTACCTGTCCTCAGTCAGATGCCCCTGCACCCTAGTGTCACAAGGGAAGTGCCAGCATCTCACTGGGGTGTGGTAGAGTGGCCGAGGCCACACCCAATGCCAATTCCAATCCCCGCCACCCCACCCTAGGGAGCAAACCCAGGGCTTCCTGCCTGTGAGGCAAGCACTGGGACCCCTGAGCTATATCCCAGCCCAGGTATTTTTTTAAAACAGACTTTTCTTTTCTTTTCTTTTCTTTTTTAGTGCCAGGGATCAAAATCAGGGCTTTGTGCTTGCTAGGCAAGCACCCTAACCATTAAGCTAAATCCCCAGCCCCCAGACTTTATCTTTTAGAGCAGGTTTACAGCAAAATTGAGAGGAAAGTACAGGGATTTTCCACATAGCCCCTGCCCCCACCCGGGCACAGCCTCCCCATTGTCAGCGGTCCCTGCAGATGGTGCATTTACTAGAACTGCTGACCTGCGGTGCTCCGTCCTTAGCACCCAGAGCCCCAGGGTTCACACTGGGCTTCACTCTTAGTGCTGTGCATTTTATGTATTTAGACAAGTGTATCATGATGTAGCTTGCCATTTTAGAGTATCATATAGACTAGTCCCAGCATTTTTCAGTAATTTCAATAGCCATCAGTATTTTTAAAGTTTCTTAAATTTTTGCCGCATTTGGGAGGTGAGAGAAACCCTTACTGCCATTGGGCACGGGCATCTCCTTTGTAAACTCTGGTTCTCGTGTTGCAATAATATTTTGTATTGGTCTATTCTGGTTAGATTTTGGTTCTGGTATTTTCCATTGTACTAAAAACTTTCCATAGGGTTTGAGGGTTGAGAGATTTAAGGTACAGTAGTCTTTTGCCTGAAGAAAAACTTCAATGTGAGATTTGGGCACATGGGCCCGTAAACTGTGAGCATGTTACCTCTCGGGTCTGTCTGCAGAGCTGTCACCCATTCTTTCCCTTAAGCATTGTGGTCTGCCATCATCTGTCAGAAGTACAATTCTCTGATTTCTTACCAGGAGCTTTTTATTTTCATCTGGTGTCTAAGAACTGAGAAAGTATCTGAGTGCTTGATGCACATGATCAACTCGGGCTCGGGCAGCTGCAGTGCACTGGGGGTGTTTATTTGTCTCGCTAGGCTGTTGGTGTATTAGGCGGAGGCTGAGTCCCAGCATATGCTCAAGGAATGAATGGTTGATGGAAAAAGGGAAATCAGTCACAGGAGGGAGGGAGGGAGGGAGGGAGAGAGGGAGAGAGAGAGAGAGAAACAGTACAGGCATAGAGGAGGCAGAGAAGGAATACCAGGGCTTTACAGAGTCAAGTGATTAGCTCAGTGACTGGCCTGATTCAGGACCTTTTGAACATTTTTCATTCCAAAGACAGACAGATCTTTGTTGGTGCAAAAAAGGTTAAGGATAGAGATGTGGCCAGCTGGACCTTGATTGCGAGTGGCAAGAATGGACTCTGGGAGGGGATTTTATAATCATGTGTGTCACTGAAAGTACGTGGGGTTTTTGTTTTAATGGCCAAGACTTCAAAAGATAAATCTCCTGTGGAATTTTCTCACTCTTAGAGGAAACCTGCGTGTGCCTCCTGGAAGATAGAGTCTATGTACAGACTTGCCCCTGAAGACACCTTTTGTGTTGGGCACAGTGCTGAAGCCTTTTGTTGTGAAACAAGTGTGATTCATTTCTATGGCTGAGCTTATCTGAGTTTGCTGTTTTATTTCACTTTCCCATTCATTCATTCATTCATGTTCCCCCACCATTCAGACCAGTATTTGTGGAACATTTTGAGAAAGAGCCAGGCATTTGTCAGGTAGTCAGGCGTTAATGGTGAGCCAGGGAGACACAGCTCCTGGCCCAAGGGGCAGCAGACACCCCTTGTTCAGCAGAGGCGAGAAGAGGTACGATTGCCTGGGACAGGACAGGATGGGGACTCTGAGGCAGAGCAGGAAGCAGTTCCTTCAAGATTGAGACCTGAGGCATCTTTTCAGACAAAGAATGCAGAGGAGTGGAAAGTTTAATTTAATAATATCTAGGACCCACCTGATGGAGTGTATCTGTGCAGCCCCCCCAGTTTGTGCCATACAGCCGAGGGAGGTCCAGAACAGCAGCCCTGCCCTGGTCACAGGAAGGATTTGCACCTTTGCCCCCACAGCAGCCGGCAGCTTTGCACCTGCATGGTCCCTGCTGATGCCACATCAGCTGGCTTCGCGGCATCTGGCTTGCTAGGGAGGCACAGTTGACACTTGAATGCTTTGACCGGAGCATTCAGGACTTTTCACCTTGGTAGAGCGCACCTGTAAACCCAGTGTTAGAGACAGCTATGTTAGATAGAAATTAATATATTGTCAGAGAGGACCTGGGCCCTCAAGGGAGTCAGCACAAAAAATGGGGACATCAGAATTGTGGCCGGAGGCCAATCTGAGGAGAGTGAGGCCTCAGGATAGAGGAGCAATGGCCAGGGATAAACGGCAACTTGGGACAGTGCAGCGATCAGCACCGCCTGGTCCAGTGGGCCCAGATAGGCCTCAAGCCACAAGCCCTGGACCCTCCTCCCCTCACATTCTGAGAATCCCTTAGTTGTGCCCAGTACCCCTGCTATGCGACACACTTCCCTGTTGGACCAGTGTTAACTAAGTGGCTGAGCTTGGGACCCTGCAGGTTGATTGTAGTCTGACCCACCTTGTGCCCACATTGTGATTTTGCTGTATAAATTGCTCCCCAAGAAGAGCCTTGGCGGCCACCCTTTCAGGACCCCTCTCGGCTCACAGGAGCTTCCTCTTAATAAACCTTTCCTACTCTTAACCTCCTTTGTCCCTTGAAATTCATTCTCCGATATTTTGTGAACACCAGTTCGGCACATCTGACGTCTAGCAGGTTGGAAATTACATTTTTCTTGTGTCACCGGCACTCTGGGAGGCTGAGGCAGATGAGCTACGAGTGTGAGCCCAGCGGAGCAATTTAGAGACAGCCTGTCTCAGAATAAAAATTTAAAAAGGTCTGGGAATGGACAGCGTAGTGCAGAGGCCCTGGGTTCAGGCCCCAGTACTGCAGTCGGCAGTGAATCAGTCAGAACGTCAGTTGGCCTTCCAGGAGCAGCTGCAATTCTGGGCCTCAAAAACTTGGAGCACGGAGTTATGTTTGCTTCCCCATACAGCGCCCATCCTTGGCGTTGCAGTGGCATTGCCATAGCCTCTTAGCTTCATTTTTCAATCCTAATAATCCCAAACCTTTATTCTTTGTTTTGGTTTTTTGAGACAGGGTCTCAGTATGTAGATCAGGCTGGCCTTGAACTATGTAGCCCAGCCTGGCCTCAAACTCCCCAGTGCTGGGATTACGGACCTGTGCCACTACACCCAGCTCCAAACCTTTTTATTCTGACCCAATTCAGAAGTCCTAGGATATTGTGAACCACTTGTATCTTCTATCCTTGCCTGTAATCCCAGCAGTCTGGGAAGCCGAGGCAGGATTCCAAGTTTGAGCTTAGCTTGGGCAACATAGTGAATTAGCAAGACCTGGTCTCAAAATAAAAAGTAAAGGCCGGGGGTGTAGCTCAGTGTGAGAGCCCTGGGCTCAATCCCTACTACCACAAAAAAAAAAAAAGAAAAGAATAAAAGGGTGCGTGTGTGTGGGGGGGGTCTTTTTTTTAATCACCGTATTAATGTCTTTCTGTCTTTTAAAAAATATTTTGTGGCACACACCTGTAATCCCAGCACTTGGGAGGCTGAGGCAGGAGGATCCCCAGGAGTTTGAGGCCAGCTTGGGCGATATAGTAAGTTCAAGGCCAGCCTGGACTACATAATGAGACCCTGTCTCAAAAAGAAAAAAAAATCTGGGGAATAAAATATAGGAGGAGGAGCACAATTTATAGAGGTTGCTACTAGCTATTTACATATATATGTATTTATTTATTTAGTGGTACTGGCCTTCACACTGAGCCACATGTCCCAGCCAGCCATTTTTTATATTTTTAAATTTTGAGACAGGGTCTCATTGCCTTGCTAGTTGCCTGGCTCTAACTGCGATCCTCCTGCCTCAGCCTCCTAGAATGCTAGGATTAGGAGTATGAGCACCCACAGCCTCAGTACCCTGCCTTGGCATCAGTGTCTGCCTTTCACAAGCAGCCATGTCTGCCCTGTTCCAGCAGTGTGCGTTACTCTGAATTTTGTGTGGAGTGTTCTCTGTTCCTCCGTTACAATATGTTGTAAAGGGTTGTGCCTGTGCGCATGTTGGGAGACACCACAGTACAGGACCAGGCTCTCACTGTCTGCTGACAGAGAACTGAAGGTGGCCAGAAAGCTGCGTAGAAATAAAAGGTCTGATTGAACACTTTTAAGTAGGAGAATGTACTGACTTCAAAGTGCTTCAAAAGGAAACAAAAGTCCTCTTTCAGTTTCAAGGGAAACCTTGACAGAATCTGTTGGAAAGATGAGGTTTTTATACACCAGCACGGTGCAGACAGACCACACAGCTGCCTGATGGAATTGCTTCAGCCCGCTGTTGGGCTGTGACAGTGTGTATTCGATGGTGACGATGCCAGTCCAGTGTATTTCTGTGCTTTTATGGTGCGAGAGTTTGAATTTTCATAGGGTAAGGTCATACTGGTATGTAGTTGAGACACATTATTGACTTTGTGTTGCTTTAATAATTCAGAACGTTGAACTAGATCATGTTGGGAAATAGCCTCTTGAGCCTGACCTGACTTTTTTGTTGCGATGAATGTTGTTTTATGTTCTATGTTTTCTTCTTTTTTTCTCAGATGTCCTGATTCCCTGTCCAAAGTCAGAGTATGAGGTTCTGAGTATCCCTTGACTGTTGTAGGAAGGACCCTGGGTTGGTTGATCCCGCGGACTTTGAGCCCATGTTGGATATTCTGCAGGCATCTCACATTTGAACGCATCTCCTGTTTCGAGCTTGTTTCTCTGCTAACTGGTGTCTTTGGGTGGTGTAGTGCATTTTAGAAACTGTTCTCCAGAGTGCAGACGGATTGTTTTGGTTTCCTTTGTTTGTTTTCTCGCCCTTTCAGCTCTAGCACTACCCAGCAGGGTTTCCAACCCTCATGGGGCCTTCCCCAGGGGAAGAGTGAGCGCAGATCCAACACGGTGTCAGAGTAAGAGTCTGTTTACTCGGAACCAGGGTTGGCGAGGTAGGGAGACTTTGGTATATCACTTCTTCTCTTTATTTCGTATCGTTCATGCCTAAGTTTTTATTTCTAAGGCAATTGATTTTCCCAGGAGTCAACAGGAACTTTTCTTCTTCCAGCTATGAGTTTTTGGGCCGAAGCTTTAATACATTTCCCAGCCATTTTTGCCCCTCTGCCATCGTTGCAAATCCTAGGCCTGAAAAGAATCCTGTTCATGCCTTATTCAGATGGGGATTCCAGTCTTCAGTGACATGGAATGTAGATCAGAACAATACTTTCTGTATGTTTCAGTGTTCTTTACATTTGCATCTTTAGTCATCTGAAGTAGCCCCTTTTGTGAGTCTGAAAAGCTGAGTTGTCTGAATCCACAATCATTTTACTATGTATTTCCATAATACAGAACTCTTAGTCGTCTCAAAAGGTGGAGGGGTGCTGGACAAAGCAAACCATTCCTGATTGTTTAGGAAACCAGTGAAGTCATCCCTTGCCGGGCTGCCTGGAATGTGGCCCGAGAGGGAGACCTGCAATCCAGTTTCTGTTTCCCCACACAGGACAATGAGTCTAACAGGATGCTGCTCGGGCTCAGCACAGTCAGTCGGAAGCCTCCCAGAGCAGGAGTCCCAAGGACTCTAGGTGCGGTGTATGCATGGAACTGCAGGCAGTTTTAAGTGAGGGTTCCCCCAAAACTTCTCCTGGGATCTGCTGGCTTCTGTTCCCTGGCTCAGTGGATCATGGTATTCTGGGATGCCCCAGTCTTACTGTCTACAGCATTCTGTATTCGTGGGCACACTTGTCACCTCAGCCAGTGGAGGGACATGGTGACCAAGGTGGCTGCTGCACACGTTTGAAGCAGAAAGGGTGGAGATGAGGTAGCCCGGAGTCAGCCTGGGGAGCAGTGTGGACCTGTGCTCTAGCTCTGGGGCTTTCATGAGGTCTTGGGTCTTCCTCAAGATGGGTGATCTAGGATATGCATGCCCGCTGTCTGGCAGGCTACCCATTTAGGGGCTGGGTTAGAGTGAACACCAATCCAGCATGTCTGAAATTTAGAGGTCTGCTGCCCACTTACTACTGCAGCTTCCTGGAGGAGGAGGTGGGTGGGAGAAAAAGCGTAGATCAGTTTACCGGTAAAAGTGCAGGCTCAGTTCACAGGCTTCTTGTATCTTTTAGCCCCATAGGAAATGTTTTGGAGTTTCCTGGAAAGGAAAAAGGCATTGTGACATTGGGTACCCCTGTACACTAAAACTGCAGTTTTCCTTAAAAGTACAATTTTAAATTACCATTTTCCTTGTCTCTCTTCTGCCTGTCTTTATTTCTTCTGAAGGCAGAAGTTTGGGCACAGATGAAGAGGCGCGGGGAGATGTGGTCTGGGGAGGTAGGGAAGTTCCTTTCTGATTGCTGCCCACTTCCCAGAGAAACAGGAAGCGCAGTTGTCAGCAAGGAGGAGAAACTAGAGCAGGTGGAGACTGGCAGGCGAGAGATTACAGAATAGTTCTCTAGGAACCTGACAGCAGATAGGTTTCGGATCTGTAGGTAGGTTGCTGGGAAGCTCTGAGCCTCCCCTTGAGGCGCAGTAGTGTAGCACAGTAGTAGTAAAGTGTGTTGGTCTGTAGCAACACACACACACACACACGTGTGCACACACGCACGGGCACATCACACATTTCCTTGAGGTCAGGAGCCATGAATGTAGGTGAAACTGGTCAGTAGGGTTATGGGCCTCTGAGGTGTGGCCAGGTTAAATATGTGGAATGGGGAGGCAAGGGGGCTGGCAGCCGCAAAGGGGTGAGTGTGAGGTGACCCATGGGGGTCTGTCACTAGGGACGGTGGCAGTGAGAAGACTGGAGAATGGCGTGTGTCTGTCTCTGATGTGGCTGGACGAGGAGTGAAACCAGGGTACTGGAGGACACTGGAAAGCCAGGAGGTGGCGTAGGGAAGCCTGATGTCAGGTTGTGGTGAGGCCACGGTGCTGATTCAGCGTCTGGAGCTGCGGCTGTCTGCCAGGTACTTTGGCAGTGTCTGCAGACAGTCCTGGTGGCTGTATCTGGAGGCTGAGGAGCTGCCGCTAGATGCCCTGCAGTGCACGGCAGCCGGGATTGTCCGGCCCCGTGCTGAGTAGTGCCTGAGGAGAAGTCCTGGTCTGGGATACGTGCTGGGTGGGCCTGAGCTGTCTTGGTTATCGGAGAAGAGAAGGCAAACATGGACCCAGGGTTTTATGGTTATCATGTGACTGAAGGAATCCCCAAGAATTATAACCAGAGTGGCACTGGGGACAAGAGGAAGGTAATTTGCTGTGAATGGAGTAACTTTCTTTTTCTGGAACTGATTGTCTGGTGTTAGAGTTCATAATCCTGAATTAGAATTCATAATCTAAGAGCTACGTGGTCAAGTCAGCCAAAGAATGATGGAACGTTTAAAAATAAAAACCACTTATTTATTAACCAGCTTTGCTGTAACTAAATCAAATCCATCCTAAATAGAGTGCCTAAAGCCCATTGAGGGATTTCGTTAATTATTGTACTCAGAATTCTTAGCTGTAAATTTGGATACTTAGCATAGTTCTTTTAAAAAAATTTTTTTCCCTTGCAGTACTAGGACTTCACACTGAGGACCTTCACATCAAGCTACAGTCCTAGCCCTTTAAAAATTTATTTAGAGACGGGGTCTTACCATGTTGCCAGTACTGGGCTTGAATTTGAGATCCTCCTGCCTCAGCCTCTCAGAATGCTGGGATTACAGGCTTGCACCACCACACCCAATTTAGTTCCGTCTTTGAGTAACAACTCAGGGTTAAAAGCTCTTTGCAGCCAAGCCTTGAGACAAGCTTCTAGTTTAAGAAAATCCTTGAGAAACTTTTATTTATGGACTTTAAAGACTGCCTTTCCTTACTGCGCTCATTGCTGTGGAGAAAACCAGTCAAAAGCACACACAGTGACTCAGTTGCAGACTAGTGCAGCTTCCTAGTGTAAGCTGGTTAACTGGTCTGTCCTGTGCTTTGTCGTCCTCTTGAACTCCGGCGCCCGCGGGCTGCTTCTCTGCCTTCCCACAATAGCAAGGAACAGCTTTTGTTTGCTTCTGGTCTGAAAGCAGGGCTTGTTCTGAGGTTTGGACCACAAATAATAATCCATTGTTCCCTAGAATAATAATCCACCCTCTTTTAGCAGAAAAAAATCTGCTCCATGCAGTGTGGCTATCAGTTGATTTAGAAGAATAGCCCAAAGTGCCGTTGTGTCCGGAGAATAAACATTTGGAGGAGGCTTGGGAGGAGAGGGGAGTGAGTGTGCGGGGACCCCGGAGTCCAGTCAGGCCCTCGGGGAGGACAGTTCTGAGAGTGGCCTCAGTCCCCGTGACAACGCCCCTCCTATTCTGCCCCTCGGTTACATTCTAAGAGCAACTGGGACACTGCGGTATGTATCCAAATGACCTCACGAAACATCTTATTTTGAAGATGGGTGTTTTCAAGTTAATAACTTCAGCCCAGATCAGTTTCTTTGTGATCTTTATTGAGTCTGTGAAAATGACTCTTACTTGAGTGAAGACTGTCTTTTTAGCCACAATCCACAAGAATTCCTGTAGGTAGTTCTGACTGCAGATCTTCAAAAAAAAAAAAAAGTTATATTTATATTGCAAGCGGTAGATATTTAGTTACTCTTTCCTGGGCTTTGGCCCACGGGGAAAGCTTGACGGTTTACCCGTCAAGCGTGGACCTGACGGTGTGGCCCACTCTTCCCCGAGTGTGAACTCACATGTGCTGTATATTGCACAGGGAAGCCTTGTAGGGGAGAATTCACTCATCACACCAAATGTCCTGTGCGTTTTCCTGCAGTAAGTCCCTTGTAGGAAACGGATTGGGCGGATAATGAACATGGCCTTAAAATGAGGGAATATCTTTGACTAGTGTAACTACTTTAAATATAGCAGGTGAGGGCGGGGGATTAGCTCAAGTGGAAGGCCTTGAGTTCAATCCCCAGCACCAAAAGAAAATAAGTAAAATATAGCAGATGAGAAAAGTTTAACAATGGTAGAATATGAGAACTGTTCAAAGAAATTAAAATACAGCGTCACATCATTAAAAGTAGACTATCAAGGAAGCAGCCAGGAATTCCTTCAGTAGGTGAATGAATAAATTATTTCATCCATACAATTAAATATTCTTCATCAATACAAAGAAATAAAGCTAGGCACGGTGGTGCAGGCCTGTAATCCCAGCATTCCTGGCAGGCTGAGGAAGGAGGATCTCAAGTTTGAGACTAGCCTGAGCAATTTATCAATTTAGTGAAAAACTGTTTTAAAATAAAAAGGGCTGGAGATGTAGCTCAGGGCAAAGACCCTGGCTTCAATTCCCACACAAAGAAATAGTTTAAAAAACAAAGAAATGAATGATGGAATGAGTGAGTGAGACTTCTCACCACAAAAAGGCATAGAAGAAGCTTAAATGTGAAGCGTAAGAAGCCGAAGTGAAAAAACTACTAATGTATGATTCCAAACATAGAACATTCTGAAGACAGAAATACATAGTGAAGGGTGATGGTTGCCAAGGGCTGTGGGGCTGGTAAGGGAGAGTGAGTCGGTGCTGTGGGCTGTCTGGGGCAGTGCAGTTATTCCGTGTGACGACATGTCATTATGTCCGTCTGTCAGAGCCATAGTATGAGCAACACAAAGGGTGAACCCTTGTGTGAACTGTGAACTGTAGTTAGTGTAGTAATATTGCTTATCAGTCAAGACAAATGTACCACCGATGTCAGGTGTGAAAAGCGGAAACTAGGAGGTGCGGGTTGTAGAAATTTATGGGAACCCTCTACTTTCCACTTAATGTTCCTGTCAACCTAAAACTGCTATTTAAAATGACTATTAATTTTGCTGGGCATGATGGTGCACACCTGTAATCCCAACATTTAGGAGGCTGAGGCAGGAGGATCGCTGCGAGTTTGAGGCCAACCTGAACTACACAGTGAGACCCTGTCCCAAAAACCTTTAAAAAAAATACTAATTTAAAAAACACAAATATGAGGTACAACTAAACCGGCAAAAGTATCTTTTTTCCTCCAGATCTCAGGTTTGATCCCAGGGCCTCCACCCTGAGCCACATCCCTACTCCATTTTAAAATTTTGAGACAGAGTCTTGCTAAGTCACTAAATTGCACAGACTGGGCTCAGACTTGGGATCCTTCTGCCTCAGCTTCCCAGAGTGCTATGATTACAGGTATTGGCCACCAGGGCCAGCAGTAAAGTATCTTTATACTAAAAACCAAAAGCAGGTGCTGGGGATTTAGCTCAGTGGTTAGAGTTCTTGCCTTTCAAGCACAAGGCCCTGAGTTAGATCTCTGGCACCCAAAAAACCCCCAAAACCAAAAAGCAATAGAAACCCCCAGCTGTCAGCAGTTACCCTGTTTATAGGCAGTCCTTAGATACGGAACATGCTGCCAGAAGTGTGAGTGTAATAGCAGCAGGTTGCTGGGCACATCTCGTAACTTTCTTGTTTATCTTCTCTGATAAATATGGACAGTGGTATTCACGCTAAGCCCTGCTCTCACACTGCCCTTGTTCTTCCCTCCAGTGACAGCCAGGGCATCCGCCTTGGAGGTGTACACACCAAAAGAGATCTTCGTGACCAACGGGACACAAGGGAAGCTGACGTGCACGTTCAAGTCCAGCAACACGACGGGCAGGCGGACCTCCGTCTCCTGGAGCTTCCAGCCGGAGGGATCCGATGCCACCGTGTCGGTAGGGACACCGGGTCGCTCTACCGGTCCTGCATCGCAGGCTGCTTTCTGCCGCCTTGGTCAATGCCCTAGTCTCCATCTTCCCTCCCAAAGCAAGTGCCGTTGTCATCTGTTTGGAACTGCATGGCTCTTCTCTAGCCTCACACTTTTCAGGAAGAAATAAGTTCAGCATCTCTAACCTGCAGCTTCTTGCCTTCTTGTCTTCGCTTTTCTTTTCCTTGATGCCCCCCAGTTCTTGTTCATCATCCAGTCCTCTCCTTTATTTTTAGATTCCAAGACAGGGTCTTGCTATGTAGTTTAGACTGGTCTTGAATTCAGTGTGTAGCCCAGGCTGGCCTCGAACTCACGTGATCCTCCTGCCTCAGCCTCCCAAGTGCTGGGGTCCCAGGTGTGCACACCCCCATGCCCAGCCCTGAGGAGAATATTTGCTACTTCTAGGCTTTAAGGATTGCTCAAAGCAGTGCTGCTCCACATTTTAAACCTTATTTTATTTTATTTTATTTTACTTATTTATTTTTGGTGCTGGGGCCTTGTGCTTAGTAGGCAAGCACTTTAACCACTGAGCTAAAACCCCAGCCCCTTAAACCTTATTTTAAAAAGAAGCTTTTTGGACTTTTTTTCTAATCTCTCTGTGGTCTCATGAAATTGTAGTACTGCTGATACAATATATATTTGTGCTTTTTAAATAAAGAATAAGATTTTTCTCAATCGTTCCCACCCAGCAGCCTTTGTATTAAGAATTTACCCTCTGGCCGGGCATGCTGGTGCACACCTGTAGTCCTGGCACTTGGGAGGCTGAGGCAGGAGGATTGCCACAAGTTTGAGGGCAGCCTGGGCTACAAAAGGAGAACCTGCCTCAAAAGGAAGAAAAAAAAATTACCCTCTGCCATTCCTGAGGGATCTTGAGGTTGGAGTATGAACAAGATGACTGTAGCAACTAGAATAAAAACATCCTTCCATTTGGCCTGAATGGCTTTATTTTCATATGCGATATTATCCAAGCCGTGTACTTTCTGTCGAAATAAGCCTCCCAGGGAATAGTACTGTCGCTCCAGGTCGGAGCATATTCCCGATTTCCACATTTCTGAGTGGACTTGTGTCCCCGGGGTTTATAAAAAGGTAGGACTGCCAAGTGTCGTGGCTGGGAAGGACAGAATGGTGGGCGTACGGTCAGGGATTTCAGACGTATGTAACTTCCCGGCTGGGTCCAGGTAGGGTCTGGGAGAGGCGGAGCATGGAAGGCATGTTCTGGAGGCATCTGTAGGAGTCCTCCTGCACAGCAGCTGGAAGAGTGAGAGCAGGAACCAGGCAGACATCCCGAGGAAGCGGAAGCTGAGGCATCTGGCTCACGCGAACAGGGCAGCATCGTGGTGCGTGCCTCAGCATTCCCAGAGAGCAAAACTAACAGCCTGAGTGTGTGTGCTCAAGAGTCTGGAGACTGTTTAAATTTGCAAGTACGTCGCCCTGAAGTCTTTGGATGTGTGGGTGTGAGGCACTGGTTAGTCTCCAGGAAGTGCATCGGGAAGACCCTCCGGTAATAGCTGTCTTTCAAAGAGCAGTTCCACTTACTCTCTGGGTGTTCTTGTTATGGGGGCCGAAGGGGTTTATGTGACTCAGGGCTGACTACTAAGAAGGTGCCATATTTCTGATCAGTGTTTTTAGCTGATCACTTTATCCTTCCACACTAGTCTGATTGCAGTAACTCCAGAGTGCAGCTATTGATGCACTGAAATATCAGCACACATTTCATAAAAGAAGCAGGCAAGTTTCCATTTTTGTAGATTTTACAAGAAAAGTATGTAACTCAAATGCAGCGTACTGTAGATGGCCTTTCCAGTCTGTGGAGTGAGGTCCAGAAGTCTTCCGTGGAACTCACTTTTTCCTCCTCTCTTTTCCTTCTCCGCTTGTTCTTTTAGAGTGGTTGTATTATTTTAGGGACCAGTTCTGTCGAGTTTTCCCGCCATCTCCTGCCACTTCCATATGCACCCTAGAAATGAGAACCCTCGCTTGTCCTTCCTTCTTGGCATCTGGCCCCTAGACTTTGTCGGCTTTCCTGCCCCGCTGCTCTTTAGAGCAGTCTTCATTCTGAGTCTGGGTCTGGGGCAGTGGCCCTTGTTCTTCTGCTTCTGTTCTTCCATTTTGTAGGTCCAGCCCTGATGCTGTCTGGTAGATGAGTGTAGTCTGAACTTGTTCTGCCTCCCAGTTTCCCTTAGTTAGTGATGCTCGTTTAGACCTTGGAGCTTGTAACAGCACGCTCTCAGCTGTTCACCTTGGCCTTATTTCTGTCCTCTTATGAGATCACTGCCAGTCTAGTAAAAATGCCTTGTGCTTTGCTTTCCTACTTCTGCACTCTCGCCATTTAATTTATACCTCATCTGTGCCTCCTGATTCCTCTTTTTAAAAACATTTCAGCCCTTATAACTTATTATAATTTATTATAACTTATCCGGATGCTTAGCCTATATTATCTGGATGCTCCTACAATGCAGATTCCTTAGTACGACATTTTCCCCCTCTTCTTTATCCTGAATAGAAATGTTTTGAGGGAAGATAGATCTGCCTTACACCTTTGGTATCCCTCATAGCTTTAAGATAGTGGGGAAAACTTAACACACGCTGGCTGATAAGATGTAGTCTTTCTTGTGAATTTGTACTGTTTGGTGATCAGCTATCTCTTGCTGTTCTGACCAAGGCGTTTAACAGTTCAGTTCCACAAATGTGATCCCTGCGATGTGCTAAGGGCTAAGATGCACAGAGATAAATATGGCTCATGTCCTGTCTTCAGAGGTCCCCATTCCAGTGAGGGAGCCTGACGGAGAGAGCCGTGTGCAGAACAGCACCGGACAGCATTGTGCGGGTGACGGCTGCTGGTGCAGAAATGTGTGGCAGGGAATGTCTACGTATGATGTGGAAAGGGAGGGTGGAGACTACATGATGGAAGAATTTGTTTGCTAGGTTGGGAGTTTATTGTTTGTTTCCTAGCAAAGAAGAGAAGCTGAGGGGTTGGGGATTTAGCTTAGTTAGGCCCTGAGTTCCATCCCAGCATCCCCCCCCCCCAAAAAAAAGAAGAGAGATTGAAGGACTTTGAGCAGCCAAGACATGAGGGGAATTAAATAATAGAAATAGCAGAAACCTAGAAATCGTAGCTGGATTTGAATTCCATCTCTAAGACCCATAACCTTGGGCGGGTGACCAAAGTTTTCTGGGCCGCGTTTTCCTCCTTTCTGAACATTAGGCCTTGTAGGATGGCTGTGAGAGTTAGCATTGTTGAGAGATGGTCTCCTGCGGGTTTTTTACATCTCTGCACGTCTTGCAAGCAGAAGCTTTGGCTGCTTTTGTTCCAGACTTACTTTTTGTGTGTGTGTGTGTGCTGGGAATCAAACTCAGGGCCTTGTCCTTGCTAGGCAAGCACTCTAACCACTGAGCTAAATCCCCAGCCTATGATAAGCTTTTTTGTCTTTTTTCCCTTTTTTTTTTTTTTTTGTTCCAGACTTTGAGGGCAGACTTGCTTACCATTCCTTACGGTAAAGATACCGTGTGTGCTCCAGAGTAAGAAGGACACTCCTTCATCGTGAAAGATTTGGGTTCTAGTTCAGCTGCAGTGGTCTGCACCTGTAGCCCCAGCTACTCAGGAAGCAGAATTGGGAGGGCTGTTTGGAGTCCAGCTGGAGCAATATACAAACAAACAAATATTTAGGTCCTCTGAGCTTGGAGTTCTCAGCAGTGACTCATTGCCTCTGGGTGCACAGCACCCATCTGAGCCCCTCAGGGGCTCCCTGGGGAGGTAGGAGGTGAAGGGAATGGCTAACAATGTGCTCCCTGCTGTAATAAGGTCCTTCGTCTCTGGTTCTTCTGTGAGGGAGTGAAGACTTTGTAGGATCTTGGTTAGTTTGTAGGTAGGGTAAACTCTGAGGCCCTTCACAGTTCCTAAGAAGTATTTAGGAGGTCGTATTAAATACAGGGTGTATGTTGGCTAACTGAGCATAGTAATTACTACTTTATGATCACTTCTCCATGATCACTGAGGCATGTGGGGGTGGATTAGCCTTCATTCTGGGGCTGGAGTCAGACACCGGAGAAGACACCATAGCCCAAGATGCTCAGAGCATGAAATCAGGCATCATAGTGGGAATTGAGTAGAGATGACAGAAAAATGGCATATTTGTGAGATAGACTGACAGCATTAAACTGAATTGCATGGGAAGGAAGGTGAAGGAGCACTCCAGGTTTTTATGCTTTAGGAGATGAGTAGTAGCCATCTGGGAGCGTTCTGTGCTGCTCGACAAGATACCACGGACTAGGTCATTTACCAAGGATGGAAATTATTTCTTTGAGACGAGGCTGCACAGTCTAAGGTCAAGAGTCTGACATCTGTCGAGGACTTTCCTGCTGTGTCACCCCTTGGAAGAAGGGCAGAAGGCAGCAGGCTCCTTTGTCCAGCCCTTGTGGCCTCAGCACCTCCATTAGTTCCTGCCTCCTCACACTGTCACCATGGGCAGGAGAGAAAAACGTCCAAGCCACGGCCACCAGGTAGAAGATGAAGCGCATGAGAGACGGTGACCAGCTTGGGGGATGGGGCAGTCGAGTGTAAAGGGCTGGGACTGAGAATAGACACGGAGCCTGTGGCAGAGGGCCTTGGGTTTCAGCTGTGTGGGAGGACAGGTGCCCTCCTGCTAGACCTCACCTCACGTCCCAGGTGCAGGGTTTGAAGGTTCACTTTGAAACATGAGTTTCTTTGCTAAAAACAAGTCTGAGCAGAGAGTGGAGAGAATGAAGAGAGTGAAGAGAAGGTAATTAAAGCTGAACCTTTGAGGCAAAAGAAAGTGTTTTGTGCTTCCTGAGAATCAGTAAGAGGGAGAAACCTGGGTGTAGTAGATGTGTGATGTGTGGGCTGTTTCTGCTGCCTTCGTGTGTCTTAGTGGCCAGCTTTGGATTCACTGTCTTCGATCCTGGTGTTGGTTTGAACAGTCGGGCGGGGCTAGTTTTGTCTCTGGGTCCACCATGCCCCATGATTTTGGGGCAGTGGCTTTTTGGGAGGGGGTGCTGAGGATCAAACTCAGGGCCTTGTGCTTGCTAGGCAAGCCTTCTACCACTGAGCTAAATCCCAAACCCCACGGTGGCTTTTTTGTCCTTTCACTTCTTATAAAAATATAGGTGATCACAGTTATACCAATGGGATATTGAGAGGCTCAGAGCTGATACACACGTCTGTTTCATCGTCTGCAATTTGCCACGGTCAAACCTTGGGATCCCCAAGCCTCCGTCTGGCCTGGATTCCACATTCTGAGATGTCATGTGATTTGTGTTTCTTTCTGTGTGCAGTCTGTTTTTTAAAGAACCTTTCTCAGCAGATCTGCTACAGACTGTAGGAATTCTGCTTCTGATAATAACTCCCATGTTCTCATTTTCTAATTGCAGTTTTTCCACTACTCCCAAGGGGAGGTGTACCTTGGGAATGATCCACCATTTAAGGACAGAATCAGCTGGGCTGGGGACCTTGCCAAGAAAGATGCATCAATCAACATAGAAAATATGCAGTCTATACACAATGGCACCTACATCTGTGATGTCAAAAACCCTCCTGACATTGTTGTCCGGCCTGGACATATTAGGCTCTATGTGGTGGAAAAAGGTACTTTGTTCAGTAATTCTACAGTAAGGCGCAGTCCCCTCAGCTTATGTTTAGCTGGGGAATGAGAGTGGCATTTCCAGGTGTGTTTGAAGGGAGGATTCTCGCCATGCAGTTGTGCCCCACGTTTCTGTGGAGCTGTGGGTCTCTCAGACATACCTGGGGGTGGGGCGCTGCTGCTCTACATTTACCTCTGTAGGAGCCTGGAGATCTGACTTCAGGAGGATTCATTTTCCATAGTTAATTACAAGTAAGAATAAGTTATTGTGGTTAAATGCTGTGGGAAAGAAGGAGATGGATAGTATGTTGATATTCTCCAGGAAGAGAACTTTGACATCTCCAAGAGCAGTACCATTGATTCTTCCCTTTTTTTTTTTTTTTTTTTTTTTTTAAAGAATAAACAGGTACTGCAGGCTCTGGTGTCTCAGTTTGATCCAGAGTCTGCTCTGTCGGAGAGTAGACTGATAGGAATTCACGTTTCCAGTTTCGCTTTGATTTGCAAACACCGAACGGGATCGTGGGTATAGAAATACTCGTTCTGTGTTTCTTTCTTTTAATATTCATGTTAATACTCATGGGTTAGCAGTTAGATACTAGTATCTGTAGTTTAGATAGTGAGAGAGGATAAATGAAATGGTAACTGCTGAAGGAAGACTTGCTTACTGGCAGAGTAAGAGTCCATCCTTCTCTCTGTAGAGTGCACCTTACCGCTGTCTTGTTTTTCCTGTCTAGAGAATCTGCCCATGATTCCAGTTTCGGTGGTGGTGGGTATAGTGTCTGCTGTGGTCCTCGGTGTCACTCTGTTTGTCAGCATGATCCTGGCTGTGCTCTATCGACGGAAAAATGCCAAACGGGATTACACTGGGTAAGCATCGCCCTTCCACAGGGGAGGGGTAGGGCGAAGAAGTCAGTTTTGTGGAAAAAGGATTGTGAAGAATTCTGTACTGTTGGCTTCCGTGTCAGAGGCAAGCAGAAATCAGTGGGCTGCTATTCCAGGTGGAACGTAATACTAATTCCCGGTCTACGGCTTGCTGCTCAGGCTTGGAGAAGTGAACTGCTCAGCAGTCTGGGCTCTGCCTCAGCACCATCCACCCTGCAGTTAGTGTTCCCAAGCCACGGACATCACTTCCCCGTTTTAAGGGTTTTTTTAATCTCTTGGTAATAATCTAATCAGGTTCCTCATTGTAGTTGGGTAGACATAAAACCCTAATGAAGCAGCTGTGTACATAGCCCGATGAGGTGGTGCAGGGCTTTTCCTTTTTATAGTCTCCCCACCCCAAACTTCAGTAGTTTTGTCGTTTTGATCGTTGTTGGCTTGATTGACCCAAATTGGGATATTGACAACACCATATACCAGCAATAAAGAAAGATTGACTTTCTTTTTGTTTATGGCTTCTCAGAAGGGACATCTTTGGGTGTAGGTGTGTGTCTGATTGAAGGACCTTCTCTTCTCCCCACTCCAGCTGGAAGGCTAACCCGTGTAAGCCCCGTAGAGCTCCCGAGGTCAGCCTGGGGTGGGGCTGGCCCACGATGTAGCGCGGGCAGTGTGACAGGTGCACAGCCCCCTTGACGTCCGGGAGGCACTGTGAGTGGAGAGGACTGCATGCCCCCGCCCTCCTGCCGCTGGGTGGCGGGGACCCCTGACTCCGGGCCCTGCCGCTGGAGGGTTCTCGGGGTGCTGTGTTTAAACAAGTCTGAGTGCTGAGGCTCGGCTGGCACTTGCTTGGAATGCTTCTGTTCTGCTGCTTGTGTTGCTTCCTGCATGGTGAGTGCTCTGTGATTAAATATAGCCGGATGTTGGCTTTCCACATGACAGTAATTCGGGGTGGTGATATGCCAGTCTGCAGTTCTTGCTTGGGGTTAGTGGAGGGGCGGGGAAACGTTCCTGGGGGCCCTGCATGGCGTCATGAGTGCTGCTCTTCTTACTTTGGTTTTTTCCCCCCTCCTGTGCTTTTCTACCTTGCCCTGCTGGGATCAGGTCCTGCTTGTCTTCCACTTCTTACGAAAAGCTGACATAGAAGATATTGGCACTGTAACAGGGCTGGGTCTCCTCTTCCACTCCCAGTAGACACATGGTAACTAATCACTTTGCCCGTTGCTGTTAATATTCATGTGTATGTATCAGCTGTCCCCCTGTCAACAGCTAACCAGCTAGCCCTGATCTAACCCCGTAGGTAGTGCGGTGTGTCCGCAGATGTGTCACGTCATCGTACTGGCAACATGTTGAATAGAATATCCAGGTGAAACTGGGTTCATCTGACTATACATGCTCTTCTTGTAAGATGCCTTTGTGTTTGTGCGTGTGCGTGTGTGTGTGTGTTTTTGCATACATGAACTTTATTATCGATGATTACGACCCTCTTAGTGTTAGAATAATCAAGCCATTTTGGCTTAAGGTCTGTAGGTCCCACCTAAAAAGCAGTTTGCAGACTGCCTGCTCTGCTTTGGTCTTAGTTGTACACTTTAAATGTGATCCCTGCCAAACTCTTAAGCTTTTAAAATACTATGTCATAAGGCTTTAAGCTGCAGTGATGACATGACTCTGGGAAATCTCAAATGAATTACTTCCTGGCATTCAAGGTCCCGATTTACTGATAAGAGAGCGCTTTCTGTTCAGGATTCCCTCTGCCCCTGAAGAAATTCAGTTCTGTAGTTTTACTATTTATGACTTCCTGGGTGGTTTGTTTTGGAGCTCTGTTTTTTGTTTGTTTGTTTGTTCTGGGGGTGTTTGGTTGTGCTTTTGTGGGAAACAAAATGCAAGGAACTAGAGGAGGGGGGAAACGAGACAAGCCAAGACTATAAAAGCCTGGCTGTATAACTATAAGTTTTAAAATACATTCAAAAGAGATTTACCTTCGATGATCATAAGGGCAAATTGCCATTAAGAAGGTGTATCTGACTCCTTTAAACCTTTATCTCAAAGCAGGATTGATGGCAGGGAGAAAGGATAGTGTGGCCAAAGGAGAAATGTGTCTGGTGGCAGGAATCTCAATGCTGTTATTAGAAGCTGGGATGAAGGGTCGTGTGTTGTTAATTCCTTTCCTCCCCCAGTGGTAGGTTCACTGACTTAGATGAATGAATGGGTGTCAGGGGTAGAAAATAGTCCTAACATATATGACCATCTTGGTACCCGTGGCTTTGTTGTCTGTTTTTATACATCTGTTATTTCATCTTACCATTACTTGCATTTCTGTACTTTTGTTTCCATTCATTTTAATTTTTTTTTTTTTTTTTTTTTTTTTTTTTTTTTTTTTTTTTTTTTTTTTTTTTTTTTTTTTACATTTGTTCTCCAAATTGCCAATTCATCAGCTGCAGTACCTCAGAGAGTCTGTCCCCCGTTAAGCAGGCTCCACAGAAGTCCCCCTGCGACATGGAGGGTCTGGTAAAGAGTCTGCCTACCGGATCGCACCAGGTAACACTGATGGCGCTCTGCACAGGGCTCTGCCGTTTGGCGTGTCATCACTTTCTGAGTGCAAGAGAGAGTGTTGAGCTGTGAGACAGACAGACAGACAGACAGACGGAAAGGGAGGGAAAGAAGGGCAATTAAAGGACTTAAAAGACCACGAGAGAATGTGTGAAGAGGCAGCTGGCCTGTGTAGTTTTCCACTAAAGCATCACTAAAATATGGTTCCTTTGCCCGATTATATTAGGAAATGGCTCTAGTTGGCGGTAAAGAATTCTTTGATTAGCCACGGAAATAAAATCTAATGTACTGTATTCTCTACCGATGTACTCTGTAAGACAAGAAATTAGCAGGAAAATAGTATTCCTTGTATTAGTAAAAAATATTTTAAAATATTCTTTAAAGGGGCTGGAGATCTAGCTCAAGTGGTAGAGCCCTTGCCTAGCAAGCTCAAGGCCCTGAGTTCAATCCTCAGCACCCCTAAAAAAATACTCTTTAGAAAGAATTGAAAGTAAGTATCTGAATAATTGATAGGCTTGATGAACAAGGAGTGGTCTCGGTTTCCACTTACTGTAGAAAGCACACAAGAGAAGTAACTTATTTGGGACTTAGCCCAGAGTCCGGCCCTGTGGTTCCTGCTGTTTCTAACTGTAGCTGGCGCATGATGGAAGCTTCGTAACTTACACCCATGCGGGTCTTCTGGGGTCAAAAGCTTTCTGAGGGATTTCACCAGTTATCCTTTTCCCTGAGGAAGTGTGGCAGGCGGAGTAGATTTAGAGGGAAGGAAAGAGAATAGCAATGTGTGTGAAATTTTGCGAATAAGTCCTATAGTCTTATTCCATAGTTGTTGCATGTGGTGAGGGAGCTTATACACCAGCGAGGAAACTAACGCATTGTTAATGCTAAATTAGGGAAACCACACAAGGTCGTGACAGAACTGGGGCTCAGACCCAGGTTTCTAGATAGCAAGTCCTTTACTACAGCTTCGGGCTCCTGGCTTGTGTTCTGTCTCTGTCTCTGTCTTTATGTCTGTCTCTCTGCCCTTAACATACCTCAGATACCCCAGTCTGCTAATTTGAATTGTGAATAGGAATAGGGTGTAATGAAGTCATGAGAATTTAGTAACATCTTCAGAAGCCTCAGAAAAGTTAATTCTGCCCTTGATGTGCTCTTGGCATTGCTGCCCTCCTCTAAACAAACTAGGGGAAAAAAGGTTTGTTTTCAAGATGTTGGGAAACAGATTTTACAACACTGTGACCCTCGAGAGAAAGGAAATAAAGAGCTTGAGGCCTGCGGTTGCCCCAGCTCACTGTCTGAGGTATTTCCAGATGCAGCGTGGGGAGAGAAAATGGAAATAGGTCCCAGCGCTGTCACAGGTTCGGGCAACTTAGTGACTTAACGAGACTCTGTCTCAAATTTTTTTTAAAAAAAGGAACTGGGAATATGGCTCAGTGCAAAGGCCCCGGGTTCAATGCTTAGTACAGGGAGAGGAGAGAAGGAAGGAAAGAGCGAAGAGAGAGTATTACTGTAGTGAAGCGATAGAATTAAACTCACCTATGCCAATGATTACGTTGCATGTAAATGGTCAGACGCTCTAATTAAAAGAGAGGTTGGGGAGTGTAGCTCAGTGGTAGAGTGCAAAGCCTGAGTCCAATCTCCAGAACTAAAAAATAAGTGAATGAAATAGAGATGGTTAGATTGGATAGAAATGCCCTTTGTCTATTATTTTCCAGCTCATATTTGTATCTTTTTCTTAAGATTTGTAATTGTTGCTAAAGCTGTTTTCTGGAGCAGCATGGTTGAGACCCTGTCTCCAAAAAGAAAATAGAAAAGAAAAACCAACTATTCTCTGCCTTACCTGATTCTGGGTGGAACTTGTAAATTCTTTGCCAGTTGCTACAAGTCTTTGAGTGGACCATATGATTTCCAGCAGATCTGCCATGTAATTTTTGTCTTGTTTCTGTTTTGTGGTTATGCACGTTAACATCACGGGGCACACCTCTACAGTTAGGAACTTGGGTGCAGACACTGCACAAGGCCTTTGGCTGCTTGGACCTCTAGGGGGGCACCTCGTGGATGATTCCACACACAATCACAGTGCCACCTTCAGGTAGTAACTCTGAGGGTGCCCTCGTCGGAGAGCCAGAGTGTTTCAGGAAGTTATGCTCACCCGAATCCTTGAGATACATGCTTTTCAGTTTGTTCACAGAGAAGGAAAAGATTTTTCACAGCTTAGGAAGAACTTGACCTGCTCTATTCATCTTGTTGTACCCATTGTGTATGCAGCATGGGCCAAAACGGGAAACACAAGTACCATTAGAACCCAGTCCCTACCCTCAAGGCCTGCAGAGTCTTCTAGGATGTTCAGGTAACTTTTGGGCTTTGCTGTGATGTGAACAAAAACTTTTCAACATTCTAGCAAACAACCTTGAAGACATTTTCATATTTAGCTAAAACTCCAAGATAGTACTTTAAAGATTAGGAATGTTTTGCAAGCCGGCATTAATTTTGGAGACAGCTAGTGGAGTTAACCTGGGGAGACTTTTTAACCTGGCTATCAGTGCCCTGGGTTGGAGCAGGTTGATCTCTAAACACTTCCCAGTCTCCTACCCTCATTGTAAGGCCCCATAGTAGAGTGTGCTTCCTGTGGACAGGCTAGGACAGTAGCCGTCCGCACAGATCTGTGGCAGTCAGATCCGTGAACTGGGGGCTTGGTAGGAACTATTGCTTGGCGGCCGCCTTCCAAGCACCCCATCGAGGCAAAACTTCCTATTTGCCATCCACAGGCATCATCTGAGAATCACAGGATTAGTACAGTAATTGCTCTTTGGATGAGTATATAACTCCATGGTATGTTAGCATAAGAAGGAAATTTAGAAAAGGTGCAACTCACTGCCTAGACATCTGTCTTTGGTCACTATTTCTGTTATGATTGGAGACTTATTAACAGAAAACCTAATTAAAAATAACTTTAGCAGCAAGAAGCTTGTCGGCACCCAAGAGGCACTGAGGCAGGCACCTTAGTGTATCTTAGTTCAGGGTCCAGACACAAGGTCTCCCATTTTCATCCTCTGCGAGATATCTTCATTTTTCAAGCTCATTCCTCAGCCTCAAATGGCTCCCCTGCTTCAGGCATCACAGGAAAACAGGTATCAGGAAGAAGAGCTGAGGGGCTGGGGATTTAGCTCAGTGGTTAGAGTGCTTGCCTTGTAAGCACAAGGCCCTGAGTTCAATCCCCAGCACCAAAAAAAAAAAAAAAAGAAAAAGAAAAAAAGGAAGAAGAGCTGACTCTCCTACCTTGAAGTTTGTTTTACTTTATTATGATCCTCCTGCCTCAGCCTCCCAGAGTGCTGCCATTACAGGCCTGTGCCACCATGCCTGTCTTGATATGAGGTTTTTATTTTACAGGGGAACCTTTACCAGAAACTCCTGTTATGACTTTTATCTAGATGTCACCCCAAAGCCTCATGTGGTCATAGGTGGGGAGTTTCGAAGGTTGCTGGATTAGGGTGTGTGAATGGATCAAGGGCTTGGATAGTGGAACTCCCACCCTATCTGCTCTTGTTGCTTGCTGCTGCCTGTCTGCTTTGTTGTGGACCATTTCTCCTCTGCAGTGGCCCTCTGCCACACCACCCTGCCTTGGAGCCAGCCAACTGTGAACCAAAACCTTTACAAACTATGAGCTGAAATCAACCTTTCCTACTTTAATTTTGGGGTGTTGGATATTTTGTCTCAGCAATGAGAAAAGTAACTAAGACAGCCCCCCCCAAACTTCTCCTAATCCCTGTTATCCAAGAGTGGGTCACATTCTGATACCTCTTCCCGTCACCTGCCGAGGGACAGAAATTACAGGCGGCTCAGACATTGTCTGGACATTGCCCAGGGGCTGAGTAGGGCTGGGCCATTAGCCTGAGCCAAGGGAGAGTGGCCCCAGGACCAAATGAGGGTCCTGTGAGCACAGGAGAGTGGGCGGCTGGCTTGGGGAGGGTGGTGGTGGCTCTGCCTTAAGTTTGAAGTGTTACCCTGTAGGGGAACAATAAGCAAAACATGTCTTATAAAGCTTAGTGTTGATCGAGATCGATTTAAAATAGTGTTTGTATAAATGATGAACAGTTGGTTTTGTGGATCCTTTTCTGGAAATGGTTAGTGCTTTGTATGCGGAAGGCTAGTAATTTTGGAGAAGAGTGATTGAATGGAGTATTTATTTGCCAACCATAGTACATGTGGTAATGTTTCAAGTAGCACCTTAGATGCATTTGCTTGTTTAGTCATCACATGTATCCTACAAGACGTGTTCTTTTATTTTCCCCATTTTATACATTAAGAAACTGAGGTTTAGTTAGTTGGGTCACTTGCTCGGGGTCAGTAGTTAGTGGCAGAGCTGAAGTTAGCCCAGATTTGCCTGGTTCTAAGGCACATGCTTACTCTAGTCTGCTTGTCCAATTCTTTTCAGCTGTGATTTGATAATCAGTAGTAAGTCTCATTTATTTCAGAGAGTCATAATACATAGGGTTTTTTTGAGTTTTGGTTTTTTTTATTTTGGGGTTTTTTTTTGGTGCTAGGGATCAATTCAATTACATACATGTTTTATATTTATATTTGGCTTTAAAAGTGTCACAAATACTGTGAAAAGTGCTTTGTCTACAGTCGAAGAGCGTATGGTAAAAGCAGATGTTATCTCTTGCTGATCCTGTGCTAGAGGGTTGGAAATGATTCCTTTAATGCCTAAAGGGCCAGAATCAAATTATAAAAGGCTTCAGAGACTATGGAAAGTGTACTGTAGGAGGTACCGTAATGACTTCTGAAGAATTTATTCGAGGTGATCAAAAATGCAGTGAATGCTGCTGCCCAGTGCCATCTAATGGAAAGGGAGGTTCACAAAATAAAAACATGACAGTGTGTCTTTATCCACCTTATTGACTGGATCTGGCACCATGTGATGTCTGGCTCTTCCCCAGAGTGAAAATGAACATGAAAAGTAAATTAATTCAGGACACAGAAGCAGCCATGGTGTTGCAACTAAAGATACTCAGGAAAGAGGACTTCCAAAACTGTTTCAGAAAGTGGAGAGAATGATGAGATAAGTGTGTTTGAAGTGAAGGAGGACGGGGAATATTTTGAGAGGGATTAATGTCACTATTTCTTTATAAGTAATAATTAGTTTAGACACAATTTTTTAAAATTGCACTTCATAGATACTTAGAGGCAGATTCTTTGCTCTTCTAGACCTTCCCCCATGTCTTAGTTACTTTTTCATTGCAGGGACAAAATACCCAATACCCACAAGTTAAAGAAGGAAGGGTTTATTTTAGCTCACCGCAGAGGAGAAACAGTCCATGGCATTACAGGCAGGAAGCAGCATGATTTCCTTCTTCTTTTCCTTTTTGTTCTATCCAGCCTACAAGCCTATTGGTTGGTGCCACCCACATCTAGAATCAGTCTTCCCTCTTTAGTAAATCTGTCATCCACACCCAGATCTGCGGTAAATCAATCAGTGGACTAATCCAGCATTACACACCCATGATCCAGTCACTTCCAAAAGCCCCACTTACGAGTGCATAAGGTTTTGTGGGGACATCTAAATACAAGCCATAACAACCCACTTTCACCAGTATGATTGTTTTTGTTTTTGTGGTACTGGAGCTTGAACCCAGGGGCTTCAGACTGAGCTACATCCCCAACTGTCTTTTTTATTTTGAGATAGTCTCCCTAAGCTTCCCAAGCTGGCCTTGAACTTGGAATTCTCCTGCCTCAGCCACCCAAGTGCTGGTATTACAAGTGTGTATCCCTGCAACCATCAGTTTTTATATGGCAGTAAATGTATTAGAAGTAAAACTCATAGTTAATCACTAGTGATAACTAAAAGACATGTCAGGCAGTTTGTTTCTTGGAATATTTTCAGTAGTTAAGGCCTATCTATGTAGTAAATACTTGGGGGGAAATACACAAACAGAATTTTCACTTGATTTCTGTAATTCTTGGTTCAGGATTTAAAAAAAAAAGGATGAGGAATGTGAATGTAAAGATGTACACTTTAAATAGCCCAGTTCATGTGGCTTTTGTTGTCATCATTTTTCTTTATTTATTCTTACATACCACATGTGATAGCAGTGCAGGTTCGTTTCTGAGTTAGACCTGTTTCCTTCAGTCCTCCTGCGGTCCTGAGCAGTCTTTGGCTTTCCAAATCGGGGTCCTGTGGCATGTTCCAGAGACCGAGATACTTACACCTAATAAATAGCACCAAGACCAGGCTTTGGCGAGCTCCTCCAGATTGAGTTCATCGCCCAGCTGATCCATGGTCTCAGCCCAAAGTCCCTGACGCCAGCCCACACTCCATTCTGGGGGAAAGGAGCGGGAATAAGATTAGATGGTGGTAAGCAACTGGGAAATCCATCAGGTGGAGATTTCTTCATTGTCTCTCTCATCACTTTCAGCAGCCTGCTGCGCTCTTTTGCTGTGCAAGACAGTCGTATTTTCTCCCACAAACGAACTTACTGGTCTGTGGATGTTTGCTGGCAGATGCAGATACGTCCTGCATGACTTTTCTTCTTTGCTTTCTCTCTTTGGCTTTCCTCCCGCATGGTGTGTCCATTCTCTGTTGCTGTGTGACACCACCCTGAAATGGAGTGCTTGAAACAGCTACCGTTCATTCTCCGGCTCCGGGTTCTTCGGAGTGGCTGCAGGCCCTCCCGGCTGGCTCACTGGCTCATGTCTGCTGGCGCACTTCGCCTCTCCCCTTGGTCAGAAGGTTGGCTTGGGGCTGGACGCTCCAGTGGTCTCGCACAGAGCTGCGGCCAGCCAGGCAGAGAGAGGACTGCTGGGTGTCTCGCGCGGGCCAGTGGGCTGGCGGGGCTTGTTCTCGGGAGGCGCTGGCCGTGCGGGTCCCGAGATCAGGACAAGACGAGCGGGAGCTGAGAGCCTGTCGAGGCCGAGGTGTGGCCGTTACACGGCGTCCCTGCCATCTCGTCCTGTTGGTCAGAGTAGGTCCCGAGACTGACCCAGATTCAAGGACCAAAGAAATCTGTTCTTTCTCTGGATGGAGCGATACACAGCACTGTATCACAAAGGCCGTCGGTGCAGTAAAAAGAGAGTTTATAGCCATTTTCACAGTCCGTCACGCTTTGTGAACTCCTGCCATGAACACACTGTAAAACTCCTAATGAGTCTGCGGGGCTTATGGTGTGGGGCTTTATGATCTAGGAGGTTACATAATTTAATTTAGGAAGTCTGTCCTGTTGACTTTTTTGTTGCCTTTTGGATTAGCTTTTCCTTGCAACTTGCTGAGATGGATAGGAAGGTCTCTGTAGGGTCCAGTGTATTAATGATGTGATCTGCTGATTTTTTCCATAGCGGGCGTTAGAATCATCGACACCCTGAACACTGCACCCGGAGTTGGGCTTTTTGGTTTCCTTGCTCAGTTACCTCAGAGTATTTTAAAGTGTATTCATGTAACAGGATGTTGCTAGTAATAACAATAATTAGCGTGTATTAAGCACTGACTATAGTTATTTATGGGTGTCATGCCTTTAAGTCTCAGAACAACAATAAGAGGTCTAGATACTATCATTAAGGCCATTTTAGAGATGAAGAAACTGATGTTTAAGGGTTCGCAGTACACTCGAGGCTACATAGCAGGCTGCTCTCTACCAGGGCCCCGAAGACCAGCTCAGAAGGTCAGACTTGGGCTCTCTCTGCCCAGGTCCTGGTGGGTCTGGTTATTTTAACCTCCGTTTCAGATGCACCTCGCCACAGAGACTGTGCCCCTGTGGGTGGGAGCCCGCACCCCACAGGCTCCCAGCTTACCCCCTAAAGGATGTGGGTGTCAGGGCTGCTGGGTGGGATAAGGATGTTGCTTTCCACTACTGAGCTTATGACTTGAAAGTTAAAAGCTTAAATACATCGTTAGATTTTTCAAGGGCAGGTTCCTGGGTTGGGAGAGAGGTTGGCTTGGGGTTACATTAAGTTTCTCTTTTAAAAAAACAAGGATGTTTCGTTGTTTTTGTGTACGGTTTCAGAATCTTTGGGTTGGAAGGGACTGACGGTCAGGAGGTGCAGCCACCTGTCTGACGCTTGAACCCCCAGCCTCTGCCCGGACCGCTTCCCCAAAGAAAGAGTCAGGAACTGCGCCCCACAGGCAGCTGCGGGGTTGCACCCCGAGCTCGCTTCCTTGCCGCTCAGGCTGGCAAGAACTTCTTTACTTCTTTTCGTTGAGGGTTTTTCCTTTGTATTTTTACAGATTGTGATCCTGTGGGGATTTTTTTCCTTGTTAATTTTATTTTAAAGCAGGAAGAAAAGTTATTTGACATTAGAAATCGAAGAAATAGGCTGGGCTGTAGCTCAGTGATAGAGCACAAAGTCCTGGGGTTCTATCCCCAGCACCAAAAATTAAAAAGGAAAAACAAAAGAATCAAAGTAGCTGTATTTTGATTAGTCATGATCAGATCAGATTAGAATTGTGCTATGAAGTAGTTACATTAAAGAATATTTGAAATTCTTTAAAATATCTATTTGTATAAAGTAACTAATTGCTTATGTGTTTATTCAGTATGCTGGGCTTTATGTGGATTATTCCTGATTCCAGTGGGTTCCAGATTGATAGAAATACTCATCTTGGTCCCAGAGAGTTCTGATTCCAAGCAGAGATTGAAGAGTTCTGTAGCAGATATTAAAAAAAAAAAGGGACATCTCTAAGAAGGAATATTATATTGTTACAGAAATTTTCCAACAAAAAGTAAAGAGAATAATGTAAGCAAATCTCCAACACCAGCTTTCACAATTATCAGCATATGGCCAATCTTATTTTAAAGTCAATCCTAGATGTATTATTCATTAGACGTCTTCTTGTAGACATTCAGAAGAGAGAAGTCTGCCTCGGACCCTGGTGTTACCACGTTGAGGACTGTTTCATTGAGGATTGTGCTTTTCTTCTGCAGGGCCCAGTCATATATGCGCAATTAGACCACTCTGGCGGACATCACAGCGACAAGATCAACAAGTCAGAGTCTGTGGTGTATGCAGATATCCGGAAAAATTAAAGCGAAGACCCAGAACGTATCCTAAAGCAAAAAGCAAACCCAGACTGGACTCTTGTGCCGAAAATGTAGCCCATAATCACATGTGGCCTTGGGGACCCAGGAAGGACTCACACATGCGTGCTCAGAGAGGGAGAAAAGACGTGTATAAAGGCTGTGTATAAATGTTCTATTTAATCTCCCTGACGCGAGGAGCCAGCATTGCATGATAAAAAGGTGCTGCGATTCTGTGTATGTATAAATTGTCTTGCTGTTTGTATGTTCTTTCGGGGTCATTTACAATTGAGAAATTTCAGAAACATTCCTATCACCATCATTTAGCTATCGTTTGCCTTAAAGGAGACAGTAGCAGACCTTTTAGTATTTCCAGTAGACATGGCCTTTTTATCAAGGGCTCAACAAGTCTTAGCATTTATTGTAGAGGATGGAGATACTGAGGTGCAAGCATATCCAGGGTGGTCTTTAACAGAGCGAGGGAACCATTTGATTGTAGCTATTAGACAGCGTCCATTAACTATGCCACTTGAAGACAGTCTAAGAAGTTTCTGTTGATGGTTTTCTAAAATATGGGGCATTTTTATGTGTTGTGTAGACTCACTTTCATGTCACACCATTTAAATATAGCATATCAACTGGTGGGCTCATTATAGCAAAGTTAGCAAAAGACAAAGGCTGGAGGCCACTTCCCTCTGGGTGTTTTAGCTCAGTGCCAGAGAGGTGATTAAAGTCAAAAGTCCAGCCTTCACTTGAGGAGTACAGCAGCATGTGGAGGGGAAGGGTGTCTGTTCTATCCCTCTACGAAGTCCTTCCTGCTTGAAGTTGCCCTGTACGGAGGAAGCTGAAGGCAGGCACTTCCTTCCTTCCCAACAGGCAGAGGTGGGGGCCAGGTCACCCCTGGGGTGCTTGCTCGAGGACCGCCTCCTTCCCAGAGCTTCTGTCCAGCTCCAGAGGGGGCAGCTTCAGGCCTCCAGGCGGGGCTTTTGTCACAGCTTCCAGTACTTCGGAGCGCTGTGAGGTTGAAGCATGTCAGGATTCTTACAAATCAGGTAGGACTAGAACTGCTGCTTTGGGACTCTCTGTCTGTCTTGGGTTGGTTTGGGTTTTCTCTGCTTTTCCCTCATGACTTGGAATTGATAAGCAATGAGATGAGGAAAACAACAGATCAGGGTGTACATTCTTATTGTGATACTTCCAGCGTTTCTTCCTGGCACCTCCTCGTAGCAACAGCCCTTATTTCTCCTGTAGGTGCCAGGGCCATCGGTGTGTGAAGTTGGCGGGGAGGGGGGCACTTCCAGCAACACCTGCGCCTTTCCTCCCTGCTCCCCAGCTGCCTCCTCCTGGCCCTCCCGACCTCCCCAGTGAGGGCAGTCAGCCGCTCACCTCCATGGAGCGTCTCGGGGCGACCTGGCCCAGGCCCCCTCCTGACTCCTGCACGCCGCCTCTGGCCGAGGTTCCAGCCCTCCGCCCACGCCTCACTGTCCCCGGCCTGGCTGCAGCCACAGTGGGGTCACGTCCCAATGGCAGGCCTGCTCCTCCCATGCCTTAGGACTGGCAGAACAAGACGTCTTAAAATTATGTGTGAATTTCATAACAAGACACCTAAAAGGGACGATTTAGAGGTTAAAACACCTAGTTCTTCCATGAAAACGTATACTGCTGGGGGAAAAGCATCAAGTTCATAATTTTTTTTGTCTTTTTCTTTTGTCAATTGTACTTCTGTGAATATTTCAATACATCCTTTTCAATTTCTAAATGGTGTCATGTGTTCATTTCTTTTCAGCTAAAAAAAAGAGATGAAAGTCTTTTTCATCCATGCACACTGGCCTTTTTGTTCTGGAAGTGTACCATCTGTGTGCTGGCCTCAGGGCCTTTGCACCACCATCGCTCAGCCTGAAACCCACCTTCTGGAGATATCTGTGTGGTTTGTTCTCTTCCTTAATCTCTGCTCAGATGTCACCTTCTCACAGAGGGACCATCTATGATACATTAAAGGACAACCTCTCCCACATCCTGGCTCTCCCTAACGTTCTTGGTTCTGCTCTATAGTCTCTCTCTGTTCACATATATATGGGCTTATCTGTTCTCCCAACTAAGACATGAAGACGAGAAGCCAGGACTTCACTCTTTTGATCGTTGTTCTACCCATAGTGTGCAGAACAGTAGTGGGCACTTGGCAGATGCTTAATACACATTGGATGGATGAGTGGATGGAGGGCCGGGTGGATTTTTGCATTCAATATTCTATTTTGAGAAGTATCCTGTGCCTATTACTTTGCTGAGCATAAGAAAACAAAAGAGTTCAATTTCAAGGAGCTTGCCATAGAGTCGGGTGGCAGAAGGTGACATAATCGTAAAATAGTCACTCCGTACTTGCTGCCTGCGGGGGACTTTGTGTCCCTTCCTCTCTTACAGCGCTTCCAGCCAATAGTACTAGTTGTGCTCATCTCTCAGCCATTTTCAGGGGGACGGTGTCTGACTTGGGTTCTGTAACTTGCCCAGATGGGGTCACTTGCCCACTAAGACACAGGGGGGCGGGCTCCAGATCTGCCTCCTTGGTCAGGGAGGTGGGCTGCAGGCTGGCTGCGGGAACATGGTGGGACGCCGCCGCCCTGTAAGTGACTGACGCCTACTCCCGGGGCTCCCAACCTCTGTTTGAAAGGCAACATGGCCACGTCATCTATTGAGAGCCATGTCACAAGTAATGTGTTATTCATAAATCATAGAAGTTGTCCGGTGATGTATGAGTTCATAGATTCTGAAGGATGCGCAGTGAGCCCATGGAGTGGGAGGGAAGTTACAGTTGGCAGGAACATCTCTGGGAGTGACTCTGCATGTGAACAGCGGCCCTCCGGGGTGACAGAACAGCACAGAAATCTTCCCCAGCGCACCAGGTCAACAGTAATGGGGTCTTGGGGGTTTTCACAGGGCTGCGGTTCCTCCCAAGTTAGAACCGGGCAGGGCGGTGGTCAAGAGGGAGCCACTGACTTAGTCCTTCCCGCTGCTTCGGCAAAGCGAGGGGACACCTGCAGGGATGCGGCCTGTGGCTGTGGCTCTGCTAGAGGTCGGGGGGTGACTGCATGCTGTTGTGGGGGGTTACGTCCTGTGCTTTCTTCCTGCGTGCTCAAGACTGTAGTATGAAAACTTCAGACGTAAGAGAGAATAGTCAAATCAACCTCCATATACCCATTTTCAATCATTGTTTCATCTAACCTTTCTCTTCTGAATTATTTAAACAAATGCCAAAACCATGTCACTTTGTCTTTACATTCTCTATTGTCTGTCTTGAAAGATTGTGGACGTTGTCTCACCTAATTATACGTGTCACATTTCACAAAAACATTTTGATGCCAGGTGTAGTGGTGCATGGCTGCAATCCCAGCACTCAGGAAGCTGAGACAGGAGGATCACCACAAGTTTCAGGCCAGCCTGGGCTACATAGTGAGTTCCAGGCTAGCCTGAATTGTGTGGCAAGGCCCTGTCTCAAACAAACAAAATAAACACATTTTAAAAACCAAATCCTTGATTGTATCTACTAGTTTGTAGTCATACTTCCTTTGTTTTGAAGATAGCATCTTACAAGTGGTTTCTTCAGTATCCAAACATGAGACTAGTATAATTCTTTATTTGTGGTTCTGTTTTAAAAGCCAAGTGGGATCATGGTGCACTGAGACATGCTTTTCCCCTTCGCATCGTGCAGAAGTTTCCGCAGAAGTTTCCGCATCCTCATGTAAAGAACTGGGCCATTAGTTCTAGCTACAGGCCTCTCTCTTGTCTGAAGATATGTATATATATATATTTGCACCATAATATTTTAACCATTTCTGAATGTCCAGGAATTGAGGTCATTTCCTGTTGTTTTATTATTGTCTATTACTAATAATGCTCTAACTGTCATTTGTCCTTAGGAAAGAAAAAAGAAAACCAAATGGAAACAGCTTGCAGCCAGGGATCAGAGACACCCCTTCCCGCAGGTCCAGGCTCCGGGTTGGACTGAGTTGAGGATTGTAAGAAAAACCACTGGGAGTGGAAGCCAGGAGGGGGCTCCAGAATCCAGGGGCCTGGCTCTGTTCACGGGGAAGGAAATGAGCTTTTCAGGCTCCATGGAGCCCTGGGGAGTTGCTGCTTCCAGCCTCCACTACCTCCTGCAAACAGGATGTGAAACTCTTTGTTGTCGTTTTCTGGCTCTTGGGTTTCATTGTCCATCCATTTCTTTCTTGTGGGCCTTGAGGGCCTGGCCCTTTAGTGTGAGAGAATATAAGGAAGGGCTGGTTTGGGTTTGTTTTGTTTTTTAGTCTGTCTACATCTGAGAAAGGGAAATCTGGCAGGTTTAATGTCCTGCTTTTGCGTCGAGCCCTGTGCTCCGCTGGGTGGCCTTTGCGTGTGTGACTTCAGGACTTGTGGCACGGGAGTGGGGGAGAGGACGAGGCAAAAGGCCAGCTCACATGGGCCTCGTGTTGTCCTCCTCTGTTAAGGGCCTCCAGGAGCCAGAGTTCTGAATCTACACCATCTTCTTGGTTGTCTGCCTTTCAACAGCATGTTTTTTTTTTGTTTTTTTTTTTTAATTACAGAATTTCTTTCTTTAAATGAAAGAAAGTTTACCCTCGTCTTGTCAGGAATAGCTTGGGATGTACAGCAGACCCACGGGAATGTGGAATTCTGTCCCCGCCGGCCCAGCAGAACCCCGGGCGGGGGGCGGAGGGTTCCGGCGGAGGGAAGCCCAGCTCACCTCGCGCCGCAGTCCCGGGAGCCACCCTGACGGGGGTGTCGTTGCTGCAGTCGGCAAGCACCGCGCCGCTCAGCGTCCTGTCGCCAAGGAGGCCTCGCCAAGCTCGTGGGGACAGGAACATGCTCTCCTTGACACGCGTCACCGCCAGGCAGGTGGCCGCACCGCAGAGAGGGCTGCCGCAGACCCCTCTGACAGGCAGGACACGCCAGCTCCTGGAGGGGAGGTGGGTGAATAGTTTAGTGCTGACTAATTGAGCTTGAGGGAGAGAAGTAAACGGGACAGCTAGCACCTGGCTGGAAATAACTGGCCTCCTTCCACATCCACAACCCCTCTAAAAAGTACCCCAGGAGATGTTCAAGATCTGGGTTCCTATTGTACAGTGTGTGTGTGTGTGTGTGTGTGTGTGTGTGTGTTCTGTGTGTGCGCACGCCCGCATGCGTGCACTTCAGTTTGATTTGGTTTTTTGTGGTGCTGGTGCTTGAACCCTCAGCCTTTTTTGTTTTTATTTTGAGACAGGGTCTTGCTAAGTTGTCCAAACTAGGCATGAGCTTGTGATCCTCCTGCCTCAGCCTCCCAGAGTGCTAGGAACACAGGTCTGTGCCACCACTCCCAGTTCTGGTCTAGGCTTTTTGATGATGATTTTGTCATGTCTGGGGAAGGGGTATACACCACACCACGCCACACCACTGATCTGCTGGAACACACAGCTACCTCGTTCCTACGGGGATCATCAACTTGGCAACAGTAATGAATTAGCGAGGCAGAGTTTAAAATAAAGGAAGATGGTTGATCTGACCAAGGGTGGAAAGAAGATGAGATAGACAGCAACTCTGGAAGAGTGGGTTTTGTCCTCTGCTGCTTTCCACTTAGGGCTAGTGATTGCCCCCATCCCCAGTGTGGGCACCTGGAAATTGTTGCCATCTGATTGGCTCTCTGGCTGTCTTTGACCCTAACCTGGGTACCTCTGGCTACGTTCCTTCAGGCCATTTCATTTCTTCCTGCCCTTTTGTGGATAAGTGGGGGAAGGGGGAGCTTCACAGAAGGGTAGCTTAGAAATTAAGAAGTCATGTGAAGGAAGATATAGAAGTGTGAGCAGCTGAGCCAGTGTGTGGCTTGTGCATTGAACTAATATCTAATATTATTAATTATTAAGCATTAATCTGACACCTGGGATCACATTAGTTGGATAACCATATATTGATGAGAGGCTCAGCCTACATAGCCTGATAGATTATTCTCTTACATATTAGGAATTCCTTCTGATCCTTGCTGGTTATTTTTCCCTGCTGTACAAATGTCTCTGTTGAAACTTCAGTGCTTCTGTTTGGCATTTTAAGGTTAATGCAGATATCTACAGACCTACACTGGCCTGGGAGGTAGCCCCTGATGACATGTGACCATTCAAATTTAAATTAATTAAAATGAAATGAATTTGAACTTCAGATCCTCAGTTACACTAACCACACCTCAAGTGCTTGGTAGCTCTGTGTGTGTGGTGGCTGCCATGGGAACCAGATCTAGAACAGTTCCTCAGGCACAGAAAGGTATAGGCCGTGCAGGGAATGGCGACCTTCCAGGCAGATGTGCCAGGTTATACCCACAGGATCCCCCAAATCACCCTTTTTCTCCTGCAGCGAAGGTGTGGTGGGTGGGAATGGGGTTCACTCACTCACAGTACCTGGTTCCACCACTTTCTGGTGATGGGACAACAACACATCCCCCTTTACTTACTCAACATACTTTTTTTCATTAGTTAGAGAATATTTTATTAGTTTCTGTGATCAAGTGCATCTGGATAACACCTTAACAGATTTAATACAGCGCATTGCCCCCGTACAAGTGGAAACAAAATTACATCTCACATTTCCAGACCAATATGCCTGCTAATTTCTGTTCAATCCCAGCTCAACACAGTAAACCGGGAGACTTTCTCCAAAGTTGACAGCACAGCTAAAGTTTCCAAAAATTCAAATTCCAAAATTTGGGGCTGGGGATTTAGAGTGCTTGGCTAGAAAGCACAAGGCCCTGAGTTCGATCCCCGGCACCAAAACAACAACAAAAAAAAATCAAATTCCAAAATTCAATAAAAAGACCAATAATAGCAGTATGTTATGCATCAGTATCAGCAACTCAACATACTTCTCACCTGCAGAGTCCCCCACACTGTAAAGTGCAGCCATGTGACTGTGTGCTGACCCCAACCTACAGCAGCGGGTAGAGCTGTGCGGCAGGAAGCAGCTGGGCAGAAACCCAGAAATGGGGGGGGGGGATTCCACACAGAGAGACCAGCCACCTGGCTCCCCAGGCACTGGCTTTGGGGCAAGCCAAGGCCTTGAAACCCTTGCCTTCCACACTAAGAGACAGGGGTGTTGTCTTGAAAGCAAGTTGGACTTTTTTTTTGGTGCTGGGGATCAAGCTCAGGGCCTTGTGTTTACTAGGCAAGCACTCTACCGCTTAAGCTAAATCCCTTGCCCCAGCAAGTTGGATTTGAAGGAAGGGGAATTTGCATTTTAGCAGGCTTACCCTGCCAACAGGTACAAAATCAAAATCCTAAACTGGAGGCTGGGTGTGGTCACACCTGGCTTTAATCCCAGCATTTGGGAGGCTGAGGCAGGAGGCTCGCCAAGAATTTGAGGCCACTCTGATAGCAAGAAAGAAATCCTGCACTGTTAATCCTGACAAATTAATTATGTGGCCACAGTTCAGGCCACATAATTAGAGTTGAGTCAGACATAAAGGTGTGGGATATCAGGCAGCAGTGGGAATAAATATGGAAGGAGAGATTTGAGAAATATTTAAGATGTTCAGGAGCGCTGGCCGGATTTAATGAGTGACTGGGGGATGCGTGGTGAGCAGCGACTGGCACCCTGCATAGAGATGGGCGACTGGGTCATGAGGTGACCCTGGGGGAAGGTGGGGTTGGAGAGCTGTGACTTGGGGTGCAAGTGCTTACGCATTTTCAGTCCTGAGTCGACTTGGCCTGTGTGGACGTGTTCATCTGGTGCAGCCTCCTTGAAAAGCCCACGTCTGATTTCAGTCTGTTCTACCGCATCAGCATCTTTCAAATCCGTGCTTTTATCTCTCTCTCTCTCTCTCTCTCTCCCTCTCTCCTGCCGTGGCTTTCTCACAGCCACCCTGGTGGCAGAAGTGACCCCTCTCCTCCCAGTCTTCACGATCCATCTTGCTTCTGATCCCTTCTCTGGAAAGAGTGGTGATGGGGCCCTGGGGCTGGGTAGCTCAGTGGCACAGCACCTTCTCAGCATGCGCCAGGCCCTGGCTTTCACTCCCAGCACATTAGAGGGGAATGAAGAAGAGGAGTCTTTCTGAGACAGAAATGTGGCCCAGGCCTGGCTTGGTGGAGTCCCTCAGTGGCTCCCGCCGTGGGCAGGGTAGTTGCAATCCCTAACCCTTTCTCAAGGGCTCCACCAGGCCAGAGTGGGGAGGACCCGGTCTCCTCGGGGGACGCTGCCAAACGCCCTATCTTGTCCTTCCCTGGCTGAGTCACCTCCTCTCCTGCCAGCTCTCTCCAGCCTTTCAAAGCTGCCGGGTGTGTGCCAGGCTGAGTCATCGCTCTGCATTTTCATTGTTTGCGCCCCAGGGAGAATTCTGAGTACTTTGCCCATATCGACCCTCAACTACTTTATGACCATCCATATGAAGATGCTATTATTATCCCCATTTTACAGACCAAGGACCTGGGATACCAAGAGGTTTTGCTCAAGGTTGCAAAGCGAGCGGCTGGCCCTGACCCGGAGGGCCGGCCCACGTCTGTAAGCCGGACACCCTGGGGCAGCACCTGGCTGCTACGACTGATGGTAAATCATTTTTAAAAAAATCTCCATGAAGGTCTGTATCGTTTACTCGCTTAATAAATATTAGGTTCCTTCAGAGGCTGCCTGAGAGAGTTAACTTGGAGTGAGCCGATAAGAGGTTCTTTGATACGGGACACGGACTGAGCACAGCACCTCCACCCTCAGTAGCCGGCATCTGCGGTCTCGCAAACGGCACGCCGCCTCTCCCTCCCTGTTCCTGACGCCTGCATGCATTATTAGTATATTCCTTCTCCTAAAAGTAATCCTGCCCCGGGTGCTCCCGAAAACGTCACGCGGGCGGCTCCCTCTGGGCCGCGGGCCGGCGGTGGCCCTGCGGGCTGCAGACAGGGACTGACCAGAAAAGGTCTCCAGGCTGCAGCCGTCCCCGCCGCAGCCCAGTGCTGCCACCTGCTGGTCGCCGCCAAGGTGCGCCCACGCCCGTCCCGCAGGTACACAGCGGTTAGCCACATTCGGAGATGAGGTCACTGATGACAGATTTGTCCCAGATCACATAACTTGGCCTGTGGCACAGTCAGGACCAGAATCCAAGTTCAGGGTTCCTGCGTGTTCCAGTTAGTCTTAATTGTGGGCTTGGTGGATGAAGAGTCTCCCGGGAGGTGACTGGATCAGGGGACGCTGTACTCACGGGGGTTTTAATGCACTGGTGTCCACAGCAGCTGAGTGTGCTGTTGGGAGGTGGGCAGCTGGGGTAGCCCCGGGAGCGGGGGCAGAGCTCTCACTGGCGCTTTTTGCCTTCGCTCTGCTTCCCGGTTACTATGAACTAAGCGTCTGTGCTCCACCACATCCGTCCACCGTGATCTTCCCACCTTGGAGCCAGCTGACCAAGGACAGTACTCCGAAACATTGAGCCAAAATAAACCTCTCCTCCTTTAAGTTAGGAATGCCAGGTAGTTTATCCCAGCAACGGGAAAGGCAATGCACCGTGATACACCTGGATTGCGACACACGAGTTACACACTCTCCACTTGCATTCTAGCACATCCTCACCTCTTCCTGTCTCTTTCTCTTTGAAAATGTTTAATTGGCTCATAGTGATTGTATGTACCTGCAGGGTGCAGTGCGATCGATATTCCCGTACATGTGCGCAGTGTGTAACGATTAGGTCAGGGTAATGGGTACATCCATTTCCCTGAATGTTTATCATTTCTTTGTGTTGGGAACATTTACAATCCTACTAGCTCTTTTGAAATATTTAGTTAATTGTCAGCCATCGTTACCTGTGACCCACAGAACACCGGTTAGATAGCCATAGTTACCCACAGGACATTAGAAGTTATTCCTCTGGCCCACCCTGTACCTGCCAACCGCATAGGCTCCAACCCCCTTCCTCTTCCCAGCTCCTGGTAACCACCATTCTATTCTCTGCTTCTATAAGAATGACTTTTGTTAGTTTGTAAATGTAAGTGAGATCTGCAGTATTCGTCTTTCTGTGCCCGACTCACTTAACATAAACGTCCTCTAGGTCCATCCATGTTGCTGCAAACGACAGAACTGCATTCTTTTTATGGCTGAATAATATTCCATTGTGCGTGGGCCACTTTTTCTTGATCCATTCATCTGCCCATGAACACCTCAGTGAGTCATCGTTGGTCTCACAGGCAGTGTCTCATATTCTTGATCAGTCCTCAGGGAACTGCAGCGCTGCACCTCTGATAAGGGCCCTGCCTGTCCCCGTCCATCTTCTCCAGCCTTGCCCAGTCTTTACTTGGACTTGGTCAGAAGCCAAGAAAATGTGAAGGAGACGACCGAAGTCTCAGAGGGCAAGTGTTTGACTAACGGCGCCACAGTCATCCACTTCCGCCTGGAGGATCTGTGGTGTCCTAGGACGCCAGTGACCAACACATACGCCCTAATGAGCACTCTTCTGCCAGCAGGGTGGCATGGGGAGGGGACAGAGGAGCAGAATGTGTCTGAGTGGGGCTCACGTTAGAACCTCCTGTCCCGATTCCTGGGACTGGTGCGTTCCCCAGGTGCCAGGTCGGGGCCTCTGCGGCTGGTCCCGCACGGCCTGCTCTGGGTCTGCCCCACATCCCCTGTGGAACACAATGACGCTATTAGGAGGAAATTCCCCAGCCTAGCCTTTGTATGTGGGAAGAAAGACACACACTACTGTTTCTTACACTTAAAATATGCATAAACTTTAAGTCCATAAAAGATACGCCCATCAAATTATGGATATTTCAACTTTTAAAACCCTCATCTGCAGAGATATGTGATGCTAGCGGTTAGAGGTGCTCGTCCATCACCCTGCCTCAGGGGGCGCCATCCGGACCACGAAATGTCCTTTCCAATAGGGTCCTTTCAGATCGCAACAGTTCTTACCATAACATTTGTTCTTGGTCATGAAATGTTAGAAAGGAGTGTCCAGGATATTAACCCTCATCAGGAACCTGTTCTTTTGAATATCCTGGGTGTTCACCTTGCCAGACACAATCTTTTCCCAGGACGGGAGGCTCAGGACTGTGTTCAGCCATTGGTCTTCCTTGAGCTCCGCATTTGAGTACCACCATTCCTACAGAGAAGAGGGCAGAAGTCAGCCCTACACCTCTGGGTGCCTACACTGGACTCTCTGTCCACAGATGAAAATGAATTCTGCTGTCCAGATTAGGACTATGACACAATTCAACAATACCAAGTATAAGGCTGGGCCCTAAGCATGTTTTTTTTTTTTTTTTCCCCCAGTATTGGGGATTGAACCCAGGGTTTCACACTGAGCTACAGCCCCAGAACTTTTTATTTTTTATTTTGAGACAGGGTCTCACTAAGCTGTTAAATTGCTCAGGATGGGCTCAAACTTGTGATCCTCCTGCCGCAGCCTCCCAAATGCTGGGATTACAGTCATGTCCCAGCACGCTGGACTGGTTTTTGCTTCAGAGAAGTTGCACTGGCAAAGGGAAGAAAGATTTGCAAACAAATGGCACACAGTGCTAACAGTGGTGAGGGCCATGGGGAGGGGCAGATGCTACACTACCAGGATTTAGACGACAACTTAAAGGGGCAGAAGAGGCTCACAAGCCAGAACCATAAACTGCCACCCCTTTTAGTAAGATCCAGAAAGGCCTGTGAGGGCTGCTCTGGTCAGAAGTGGGTAACCCCGCACCCCCATTCACATGCTGGCACTTGACCCCCAAGGCGATGGTGTTTGAGGCAGGGCTTTGGGGAGGTGCCCAGATCTCAAGGAGGGGAGCAGCCCGAGAGAAGGCCTCCCGAGGGAGCAGCCGAGAGACGGCCCTGGGAAGACCAGGCCTTCCCCAGGCAGCTGCTCCCTGCCCCTGGACCTGGGCCTGCCGGCCTGCCGGCCTGCACGGTGGTGTCCGAGGAAGCTCCCGGGGTGGGGGTGGGGGGCCGGGCGGCCGCCGGGAGGTGAGGCTCAGGGCCCTGCCCCACCTTGCTCTGCAGCACCCAGGTCCTCTCCAGCAAGTTGCCCTGCATTTCCGAGATCTCCAGCGCATTGGTCAGGAAGAGGTCACAGTTCCGCCCGTCTCCCATGAGGATGCAGACGTAGGCCATCAGGTGGTAGATTCTTGGGTGGAACACGGGGCCGGTGTTGTTTTCAGACAGGAGGCTCTCCAAGCTCTAGGGAAAAAGCCAAAACTATTACCAAAATCAGAAAGAAGCCTTTTTTTTTTTTTTTTTTTTTTGGTGGTCTAGGACGCTGAACCCAGGGCCTTCGCGCTGAGCTCCATCTCCAGCCCTTTTTTATTTTTTGAGATAGGGTCTTGCTAAATCACTATGTTTCCCAGGCTGGGCTCAAATTTGAGATTCTCTTGCCTCAGCGTCCCAGACTGCTAGGATTTTATCACAGCCATGTGCCACCACCCCTGGCCAGGAAGTCCTTAATTATAGTTATTTCTTCCGCAGATGATTTGGAAACATTTTAAAGATATAAGCAATCACATGAGAGAGTATATTACAGAGAGATATGGTAAATATTGGATAAATATGGTAAATATTGGTAAATATTGGAGACAGGATGATACATGTCAGGTGGAGTGGCTCCCACAGTCCACTCAGACAAAGGAGTGTGATGCGAGGGCCCATATCATTACTTCTCTGCAGTAACATTTCGCACACACACACACACACGCACGCGTGCACTTTCTTCTGATTATCAAAGCAGAAGTTACAAGTTAATTGTTGAAAATTGGGGTGGGAAGTTGGCACCGTACAGAAATTAACAGCCACACTGGTCTAGAAACATTAAACTTATTTTTCCTCATTCGTACAGGGGTAGCACACTGTATTACATATGTATGGTCCAACCGATATGGGTTTGGTTATAGAAACTAATAAAGTAGCCTCTAAATTAAAAAAAAGAAAATTTAGAGGGGGCATTTGCCAGTTCTGCACATAAAGGGCTTGGAAGTTACAGGGGGTCCTGGCACCAAGTGAAAAGCTGAACTGAGTGAAAAATCAACAACTCCTCTCGATCCGCTGGAGCGGTGGGGACAGGATGGACAGACGGATGACATCAGGGGTGGAGAGACCTGCCCCAAGGCTGACGAATGGCTGGGGCTTCAGAATGGGCAGTCTGCAGGCAGGCTCCAAGGGGCTTCCGGGCAAGAGGGCAGAGGCACTCGGTGTTAGATGCCGTCACCTGGCTAGGAGCTGTCGGAAGCAGTTCTTCAGAGTCCACTGTAGATTTATAGCTGGCGGGGAGGTTTTTATGGTAAACCAAAGTCACTTTTGAGGGGAGACAGGGTCTTGCTATGTAATGCAGGCTGGCCCTAAACTCACTATGTAGCCCAGGCTGGCCTCCACCTCATGGCGATCTCCCTGCCTCAGCCTCCCAAGTGCTGGGATTACAAGTATGTGCCACTACGCAAGGCTAAACGGAAGTCACTTTGGTCAACTTCAGCTCTCAGCCCAGCCACAGACCCCTGTCCCCCACCCCAAGGCCCACGGCAACCTACATGCACTTTGCTGAGACCAAAGTGGGCGAAGAGGACCCTGTATCTGTGCCTGGTATCTGTGTTCAGATCACTGCTGATTTGGACCCCAGAGGTGCAGACAAAGAGGCAGCTGGCCGTGGGCGTGGCACCTCCCTCCTTGGGCATAAGCCTCACCCCACTGGCTGACAGACTGCCCCAGGCTTAGCGTGGCAGGGCACCTCTTGTCCATTATTCTTTTTCTACCCTTTGAAAGCCAGACATGAAGTACTTGGATATCCAAAAGCAAATGCGTATGTGGGGAGAAATTAGAAAGTGTAGAAAGTGTGCATGCTCAGAGACTCAGAAGGGCAGAGCATGGCTATAACTCCAGCACTCTGGGAGGCTGAGGCTTGCCATCCTCCGAGGGCAAATTCAAGTCCACTGGGGCAACTTAGCAAGACCCTGCCTCTAAACAAAAACAATTTAAAAGGGCTGGGAATGTAGATCAGTGCAAAGGCCCTGGGTGTAGTCCCCAATACCGCAAAACAAAGAGAGGAGCTTAAATGTACACTTTATACTGATCCTAGGCCAAGAGACCTCCAAAAACAATAAAAAACAAACAAAACACCCAGCCAATGCTGGGGAAGGGAAAGAATCTGATATCCAGAGATACCACGTTGTTGGAGGCAAATCTGTAATATCAGGCAAAATAGACTTTAAATTTAAGAAGTTTACAAGACATAACGCAAGGCTATACATGACTAAAGGTTCCATATAGCAAAAGACATAAGAATTATAAACATTTATGCACCTAATAAGAAGACTGTCAAAATACGTGAAGCAAAAACTGACAGATTTGAAGGTAAAAACAGCTCTACAAAAATAGTCGGAGACTTCAATACTCCATTCTCAGAATACTGGGAAGAAAAACCGGACAGAAGATAAGTGAGGAAACAGAGGAGTTAACGCAACAAACCAAGCAGATTCCATGCAGATACACATTAAGCGTGCGGAGTTGCGGTCTCGTTGAGAGGACAGCATTTCAGTTTTGGAGATGGTTGGCGTCCCCCGTTCATCATTATGAATGTATTTAATTCCACCTAACTGTACACTTAGAAGGGGTAGCACGGTAAATTTTGTTAAGTGTATTTGGTCACAATTAGAAAAAAGCTGGATAAAACAGAACTTCTAGGAGGCCTCATACTTCTGTTAGTTCTACCCCAAGAGCTCGACCATCACACCTGGTCAAGCACCTGGAAAGAATTGAGTACAAGTTCTCCTATTTTTTAATTATTATTGTTATTATTTTATTATTATTATTATTATTATTATTTTGGTGCTGGGGTTCAAACTCAGAGGTTCAAGCACTCTAACCACTGAGCTAAATCCCCAGCCCTAATTTATTCTTCTGCTTACCATACATAACGCAGTCACTCATACCAGCAACACACATGCACAAGTCACGCACGCCTATCACATATAGATACACCCACCCCACAGTGACTTCTGTTGTGCACACATACACTCACTATCACAGCTGGGATCACTAATCATGCACTAGGGCAACTTTTTTCTTTCTCTTAACATCATACTCTGAATATTTTCTGATGATATTATTGTTTAACACTGAGGCTCACAAACTTTAGTGCTCACAGGGTCAGGCAAGGAGGACAAATGAGCAATATTAGAAGCTGCAGGGATGGTGACGAACCAAGGACCCTGAGGTGTTCTGTCTGCCTCTTACCAGCACAGCCAGCAGCCAGCGTCTGTTAGGGATGTGGGCCGAGTGTTACCAGATACTCCAGGTTTTAAAAGAAGAGCCAGAAATGCAGTTTTTTTTAAGATGTAAAATTTAAATGTACCGTTTTTTGACATAGCCAATCTTCTTTTTGAAGAGTGTTTTTAAAAATTATTTTGTTTTGTTTTCGTTTTTGTTTTTTTGGAGACAAGGTCTTGCTTTGTAGTCCAGGCTGGCCTTGAACTCGCTATGTAGCCCATGCTGGCCTCGAACTTGTGGCAATCCTCCTGCCTCAGCCTCCTAAGTGCTGGGATCACAGGTGTGAGCCACCACACCCGGTCTGAAGAGTAGTTTTAACTGTCCTAATTTTTCAATACAGTAAAACCTTGGATTGTAGTAACTCGTTCTGTGAGTGTTCTGCAAGATGAGCAAACATTTCTAATAAATTTTAACTTGATAAACAAGCAATGTCTTGCAACATGAGTAGTACGTGATGGTGAATGTCACATGGTCACAGCTGAGCCAGTGGTTCTTCTGTCTCTCTGTGTCTTTCTTTGTCTCTGTCTCTCTCTCTGCAGATTGTGGTGATCGTCTCCCAGCAGCAAGAGGTGATGGAGGAGATCTGGTCTGCGAGGAGGAGGAGAAAAGGCAGAGCCATCCCTCACTTCAGATGAGATTAGGGAGATGCGGAAAATGTGGGAAACGGTGCAAACTTTTGTAGAAAAGCACCATCCGAGCAAGGCTGCAGCAGTGTGAGCCATGAATCTGTTTAATGACAACGCAGTGCCACATTTCTGTGAACTCCTCAAAAGGAAGCAAAAGTGAGTGTCATTGGATGGACAGGTTCCTGTTAAAGCTGCAGAGAAGAAATAGATTCCACTGAGCCGACAGGCAGCACTAACTCCCACAGGGACTGACGGTGCTGGTCTCCCCGCATGATAACCCTGCTCTCTCGTCTGCCTCACGCCAGCCACGAAGGTTTTCAAAGGTAAGTGCAGGTTAATTTATTTTTCTTTATAGTTTGCATTTTCTTTATTATTTTGTATTATATTACAGTATTGTAATCATTTTCCTATGAATATTTCTGGGTTGTGGAACGAATCATCTGAGTTTCCATTATTTCTTATGGGGAAATTCACTTTGATATACAAGTACTTTGGATTGCAAGCATGTTTCCAGACTAAATTATGCGCACAAACCGGGGTTTTACTGTATTGTAATCCTGAGGGCAATATTTTTATGGATGATTTTCTTTGCCATCAGATGATTTCTTTAGGATAATTCCTGGGAAGGGAATTACGGACATGAATGATGTGCATATTTTTTAAAACGGTACATATTTTTCTAGCATGTGCTCTGAAAATACATGAGATTCCTCCAGAATATGAATGTCTTCTCTCATGTCTTTGCCAATTTGAGAGTTGACAAAACAGAGTCTTATTATTTATTGCATTTACTTTTAATATCACAGAACTAGAATCTATAGCACTGAATTTCAGGACAAATCTGTCACATATTCAGTTAGTGTAGCTCAGTGGTAGAGCACTTGCCTAGCACATGCAAGGCCCCAGATTCACAAACAAACAAAAACAAAAACTTTCTTGGTGGTTAGTGTGTGTCCAAGGTTAAGAACAATTCACTCCATCAACTATTCATTCAATAATCTGGACATTTTTGTCTAAGGCATTGTTCTGCGTACCGTGAAAGACACAGTTTGATTTTGTAGTCATTTGTATTCCTACATTCTTTCTACTCCAGGCTTCCTGACTCTCCTCCTTTGTGTGTGTGTGTATGTGTGTGTGTGTGTGTGTGAGTGAGAGAGAGACAGTCTTGTTATGTAGTCTAGGATGGCCTTGAACTCAAGCTCTTCCTGCCTCATCCTCTGGGTGCTGGGATTACAGGCATGTACCACCACACCGGGCCTCTACTCCCTTCTTGAATTTAAAACACTGCAATTTCCTTGAGTTCTAAAACAATGGTTTACTGTCTTTATAGTAATCTCAGAAGCACCTGTTACGTTTTTAATCTAAACTGTTTTGAAGGTAGGTGAGCTTTACCACTTTACTACTCATTAAACAAAGTTACACTTTTGTTTAGTCACCTGCTCATTCATCTATCTGGATTTTCAGGCTGGATTAGGCTGGCCAAAAGTGAGGCATGCCTTTTCTGGTCCTCAATCCATATTTAAAAGTGATAACAGCAGCCAACTCACTTGTCAAATGCAATGCATGATGGAATAAATCAGATCATGTGTAAGATGGTCAAAAATATTTTTTCTGAAAACAGAGACTTAAGCATATCTCAAATTTCTCACAAGTTATCTTCTTAAGCGAGGGACATTTACTTTTATCAAATTCTATTACACAACAATGTTGTATATAACCAAGTAATTTCCATAACCTGAAAGAGAGCCAGCTGCCGGGCATGGTGGTACATGCCTGTATTCCCAGCACTCTGGAAGGCTGAGGCAGGAAGATCACAAGTTTGGGCCTACTCGGCCACCTCAGCAACTGAGCCAGATCCTGTCTCAAAATAAAAAACAAAAAAGGGCTAGGAATGTAGCTCAGTGTGAAGGCCCTGGGTTCAATCCCTAGTACCGATAATAATGGTAATAATAATAATATAAGTAGCAATTCCTGAGTAGTAAGGCAGCCTACATTTCTTCTTCCTAATTTTTTAGGTAGATTGTCTCAAAACCTCCTCTTGGAACCTGGATCAGTTCCATCACCGGAAAGCAAGGAGCCCAGGGCCAGCCTGGGAGGCACCCGGGAGGGCTGAGCCCGTGGGCGGAGAGCAGGCCTCACCTTGAGCAGCTCCACCCCGCTGTCCTGGGCCTTGTGGGACTGCTCTTCGATTTGCTTTTGGAGGTGGAGAACCTGCCCTTCCATGTACTGAACGAGTCCTCTGGAGTAAGTGGTAGTCAGGGTTCTCCGCGGCACTAGACTTTTAGCTTTACTGAAGAAGGTGGAAAAGCTGTCCCATTCCTGAAGCCTGGCGTACCTGCATTGCCACAGAGAAGAGGAAAAATCAGTGCGATTTCCTGTCACAGGTCTCTCTGGATGGGCAGATTCAGGACTGGAGTCTAAATGCTAACGGGGAAGGCTCAAGGCCGAGGCTCCTTGAGGTGGCGCCCCACTGGTGCCAAGCTCTGGGTCTGCCCCCCGAGCTGCGCCCTCCTCCAGCACAGGGGATGAGTCGCTGGTGGCTTGGGATAGACAACCAGGCCCGCGAGGCTAGAACCCGAGGACCTGGTCCTCTCCTCATTTTGAGAGCCAGGAAACTGACAAGGAGGATAGTGCTGACCTTTCTGCCCTGAAGGCAGAGACCACAGTTTCCAGATCACCGCCGCCACCAAGTGGGGAAGGCTAACGTGGGGCGGAGATAAGCCACATCCCCCAACATCAGCCTCACCAACAGCCAGCGTTTTCCCTTTGGCTTAAACCCTGCAGGTGCGGGAAGGCGAGTGGTGCTTCTCATTAGTCCCCTTCAGGCCCCAGCACTCCTTGAAGCAAGTCCTGCATCCCTGACATCCTGGGGGGACACTTCCGGGACCTGCTCCCCCAGCCACCTGAGTCTTATATCAAACGGGGCAGAATTTGCGTACAGCTGATGCACGTCCTCCGGTAGACTTTTAGTCACTTCTAGACTAATAATATTCAGCACGGTGCGTGTGTTATGTAAATAGGACTTGTACTGTATTGTTTAAGGACAGGAAGAGCCCAGATGCGTTCAGTACCATTGCAATTTTTCTCCCCCGTAATTTCTGCCTGGATCTACTTGGGTCCGTAGATACAGAATCCATGAATACAGGCGAGGCTTTTCCTTCTCTCCCTCACAACACGGTGTGTTTGTCACACGTGTCTACTGCAGCTCACACAATTAGTACAGCCCCACTTTTCCGCCCTTGGGTGGTGACCTACGCGATCTATGCTGACACCTTTGAGGTGTCTCAGATATGCATTAGAAATGCTTTCTCTTTCTTAAATTTTTTTTTCAGGAACATTTCCAGATGCACCGTTTTCACTTGGAGAACTCGGCGTTATGCAGCAGACTGTTACCAGATAGCCAGGTCCGAGTAAAATCCCAAGAGGATGCCGCTGTGGAACCTGAGGATGGCATTGTCCTCATGGAGGGACAGGAACTGCAGGCATTCTTCAAACGGTCTGTAAACAAAGCCTAAACGAGAGACAGACTGAGCTCTGCAGGCAGGTGCAGGGGGTCACCCTTCTGGCTTCATAGCTCTTGCTGCTGTTGCACAGCGGGCAGTCTGTGGTTACTTTATGAGTCCTCGGGGACTTAGTGGGCCTCCAGTTCCAGCAGCCACTTTGCTGCATTGCCCTACACGTGCTGCAGCCCAGCTGTGCCGGAAGTTATGGATACCTGACCCAGCTTCCTAGCGCACACCCGGAGGAGCAGGGTTCGGACCACGCCGACCCGGCCCACGCATAAAGAACAGGCCTCGGTGTAGCCTGCGACTCCTCCCTCTTCCCAGCCTTGCCCCTTCCTGGTGCCGATATGTGTATCCCTTTTCACTATCATATGTGTAGAAAACAACCCCCTGGTTGGCTCCTCTGTGTTTTGTTTTTGCTTTTGTTTTTTTGACACAGTCTTTCTGTGTAATCCAGGCTGGCCTCAAACTTGCAGCCATCCTCCTGCCTTAGCCGCCCACGTGCTGTGATTACAGGCATGTACCACCACACCTGGCTGGCCTTCTGGCTTAATACATATACAGCAGGCTGCCTACTTAATGTCACTTGGAGGCTGTCAGGGAAGAACTTGTTCTTCAAATCACCGACACTCAGCCCGGCACTCAGCAGCAGCAATCCGACCCTTCGTCCTAAAGCATGAAGTCGCTACTTCGATCCTGCTGCAGACTCAGTGGCCCTAGTAAAAGGCGCCTGCGGATACAGACGCCCACTCTCGCTCAGCCTAAAGCGTTCCACTGGTCTCGCTGGCAGCTTAGTCCAAGCGGCTCCTCGAAACATAACTGTCCTTCTTGCTGCTCCCTGGCCATCTCGGCACTTGCTGGACGGCCCCTCAGCCCACACCACTGGCCTCTCCCAGTCCTCATCCTCCGAGTCCACCCAGGCCTGAGCTAGGAGCTGCCCAGCTGCATCCCCCCCGGCTGCTCCGTACACCAGCGCAGGGGCTGCAGCCTCACTTGCTTTTAAATCCCAAAGCCTCACGCACCACAGTAAAGCATAATGTCCAAGCAGGTGAAGTAGAAATATGCCTTGCTGAAAATGTGCTCTTCTTCTGCAGAGAGTTGCCACAGCATCTCCAGCACCTGCGTCAGTCGCCTGTATCTGTGGAAAAGAAAAAATGGTGAGATTAAAAATGTCAAAAGAGAGGAGAGGACAAAGTCCAGTCCAGGTCTCCTCTTGGTCCTGTTCAGTAGTTCAGAACCAAATACAATTTTTTTTCTTTCTGGTACTAGAGATTGAACCCAGGGCCTTTGCAATGGGCTACCTCGACCTTTTTATTTTTGTTTTGAGACATGGTTTCGCTAAGTCACAAGTTGTCCAGGATGGGCTCAAACTTTCAATCCTCCTGCCTCAGCTTCCCAGAGTGCTGGAATTACAGGTGTGCACCGCTGAGCCTAAACAGACCCCAAAACCGCGAGGCACCCCTGCTCAGGGCGGGAACTCTGATCTCACACAGCTTTTGTGTGTGTTCTGTTGTGGTGACCAGAGCCAGGCCACACTGCCTGGACCTTCAGTCCTGGTTGCTGTCTTGCGGATCTTCCCATCCTGGGAGCGTGTCCCTTTCCCTCCACCTGGTGGGGCCGGAGGCTGGATTCCCACAGTCAATGACTGACATCCTTCCGGTCACCAGTCCCGGGCCAGAGCCGCCGGGGAGAGACAGTGCGTGTGAGGGGATTCTGCTGGAAGGCCATTGGTGCCCAGAGGCGCCAGACTGCTACCCTTCGGCCGGGGCAAAATGGGCCCAGAACATCAATTACTGGCTTCCTGACTTTGAGAACTGCTTTGAGACGAATACCTGTTTCTCAGCAGGAGACAGTCACAGAGGTTACAGAGGACCAAGCAGTACTTGTTGGGGTTCTGGAGCAGCGCCCACATCTTGTGAGCCCGAAAGCCTGGGAAGAAAAGAAACGCTGGCGATCCTGCTGCAGTCCTGGTGTCCTGGCCTGCTTCTCGCCCCGCCAGCTCTTACCTAGCTCGATGGCCAAGTCCAGACGGCCCATGACAAACTTGATGTGGCCCAAGGTGTTAGCCACGTAGGCCATCAGCTCCACGGCCTCGCTGTCCAGGGGGAGGCGGCAGAGCCTCTCCATGGCTTTCAGCTCGTACGCGAACCACACACCCTCGTAGCCAGACAGCTGGTGGAGCAGCGAGTAGTCCAGGAAAGCCTTCACGATCTACAAGGGCAGCCGGGGAGAGAGGGCGGGATGGGGATGCCGGCCAAACCTGAACGCCCGCATGGAGGTGAAAATTGAGGGAAAAGAGGGATCTTCTGTGTTTTGCTTTGTTTTGTTTTGGTTTGGGTTTTTTTTTTTTTTTTTCAGTACTGGGGATTGAACTCAGGGCTCTCACACTGAGTTATATCCCAGGCCTCCCTTTTTGTTTATTTTTAATTTTAAGACAGAATCTTACTAGGTTGCTAAATTGCCCAGGCTGGCCTCAAACTTGGAATCTTCCTGCCTCAGCCTCCCAGAGTGCTGGGACTACAGGTGTGTGACAGTAGGCTGTTTACTTTGTTATAACAAACATGCATTACTTTTGCAATTTAACAAAAAAGAAAGGTTGATTTGGTTTGTTTGCTTTTAAAAAAAAATGTTAGGAAGAACTGGTTGTAAACCTAGTTGGAGATTTAAGTTTGTCACTTTTGAAACAACTCTTTACAAAGGTGAAGTTGCTCCAGAATATAAATGCTTAGAGAAGAGTGGGGAAAAAATAATTCCTTTTAAAGAATCAGATTCATTTTATATATAT